>OY720446.1:4431617-4472885 GCA_963082915.1 Dolichopus griseipennis | reverse complement strand
AACAAATACATATATGTATATAAATGGAAAATAAAAATTTGTTTTATTAAAGAAATATATTATTATATTAAAAAATATGTAATTTGTTCTTTTAATGTATTGTAGTAAAGTCATGTAAAACTCCTAATTAATACCTCCTTCAATTGTTTGAAAAGGTCTAAGTCCTATAATTTTTGGCTAATTTTTTATTAAAGGTGTATACTCAATTTGATTTTAAATTATAAGTGACATCTACCAAAATTTGTAGAACTAAATTAAGCCAAGACAAATTTAAACAATTTAATTATATAATTTTAAGGAATAATTCCCTGCTATTCGACTATGTTTGCCTGGTATAAAATAAAATTTTTAAATTCAATATTTAGTTTTTAATTGGAATTTTTTGATTTTTTCTTTTTGTTTTTATTATTAAATGCTACCTTCCTAATTATCAACAAAAAAAGAAGTAGTTTCCTATTTTTTTAATGAAGTGGGGGAGGGCTTCCCCTATTTTTTCTCTTTAGAAACAATTTCTTATTTGTTTAATAAGAATTTAAATTATCAAAAAAGAAACTCGTGAAATGATGTTGATCCATTAAATAATTATGATATCGCATATCCTTCTACAGCTACAGCTCCTTTGACCCTTATCATCCTTTTAACATTTATTTATTTGTAACAGTCTTTTAGTTGTAATGTTGTGATTCATGCACAGTATTTAGATTTCTTAATATATTAATCGTCCAGATTTTTAATCTTCCTTAAATTTCCGATTACCAGGATCTGGTTCGCCTACTAAATTGCTATATAAATGTATTTTTTATTAAAAATATATAATAAAATTTAGACAGTTTAAAAAATTATTTGTTTTTCAATTCAATTTAAAACAATACCGTAATATTTCATTAATTTTATTTATTAAATATAACTAACATTTTTTTAAGACAAAAAACTTTTTTTTCTTATTTTTTTATTATAACTTTTGTAAAGAAAAAACAATTTTTCGATATTATTGCTTGTTTTCTTTTGAATTTTCGAGAAATGGAGAACAACTTTTAGAAAAAAGTATATATATATAAAAAAAAAAAACAAAAAAATATATTTATATATAGAAAAATTAAATTAAATAAAAAATTAACAAGAACATATTCATTTTAAAGAATCGCCATTTAAACAAGAATTATTTGTTGTTTTTTGAGTTAACTGTTGATCATTTTTTACTTTTGAAGTAGTTGTTGTATCGACTTGTTGATTATCACCACATATATTACTATTATTAATTGTTGTTGAGTTTACAGTAACAGTAGTATTTGTTGTATTGATTTGTTGTGTTGATTTATTTGTTGTTGTATTTGTGTTATTTGATCGACTTGAATTGCCAACATTAGAAGAAATACTTGCATTTGCATTACTACTACTGAGTGCCATTCGTTGCATTTGACGTATAACAGTTGCTGCATGATAAGCTTGCTAAAAATAAAAATATATTCATAACACGTAGGTATAAATTTAAATCTTTAAACTAATTGTAAATAAATTAATGCTAGTCTTACGAAAATGTTAAATGTTACACTTCGAATAAAACCGAAAAGCATCATATGTTCTTTTCAAGAGTTAACGTTTTCTGTCCCGTTGTAAAACATATTTCTTTCCTACGGATCTGTCTAATATTTATAAAGCCTATATTGGACCTAAGATGGAGTACAACTCTCCCATTTGGGGTGGCGCATCCCAAACTTTTTTGAATTACCTCGACAAAAATCGCGCCCTTAAGCCTAATAGGCGACCTTGTCGGACAAGTAACACTTACTCCACTTAATTCTCGTCGAAATAATGGAGCGATTTCTCTGTTTTATAGATATCTTGTAAGTAATGACACTAGCTCTATTGAACTTAAAGTTAATAATGCCTCCTATTAAACAATTCCAAAGTAACACTAAAGGAGCAGCAAGTGCTCATTTCTATACTGTGAAAATTCCAAGATGGTTTAAAACTGGCTATTGAAACTTATTTGTTCCCCTTATTTGTTAATTTCTATTTTTTTCCTCCCTTTTCAACTAAACCTACATATTATGTATAAAGGAACCCGTTCCTAGTGTTTAGTTAGCGTGTAAGAAAAAAGAAAAAATAAAAGACTAGCAACATTTGCTTATTTCTTAAAAAATAAAAGAATGTTTTAACGCCAAATTTTACATTTCGTTTTTTATGTGTTCGATCTATGAAACATTAACAAAAATAGTGTATTAATTTACAGAATCTTTATAGCTCAAATCACTGTTATATATTTATTTATTATATACATTGTAGCTTCAATCTGAGTCATGTAAAAAACGCTAGTTTTTATAGCCATATTAAACAATTTATGTCACAATATTCATGTTTAATTTAATTTTAAATTTTGAAACAAAATTTTGTCCCACTGTGACTAAAATATAACAGAAACACGAAAATCATTTTAATTCAACTAAAAAAAAAAACTCAACCAAATAAGGGACTCATCCTTATAAAAAAGAATTATTCAAATCATTCGAATAAAATAATTATTATGATAAAGGATATAGATAACAAATAACAAAAGGATATTAGATAACCAAATTAATATATCAAACATTTATAAATCTTTAAATTCGAAATATCCATTTTATAATTTACCTTCCACCTTGATTTTGCAAAATTCTTTTTAAGTTGTTCGGATACTGTTCCATGAATATTTTTATTGCTAGCGGCGTTTCCAGATATCCTTAAATTAAAAACAATTTGAATTTTAACAAAAAAAAATAAAAAATTAACATTAAAAAACTTATTTACCAAGGATGTGCTAGAGCTTGTTTGCACGTAAACCGTTCCTCAGCATTAACACACATCAAATGCTGAATGAAGTCTTTTGCTGAATCACTTATTTCATCCCAATAAGGTGAATCAAATTCAAATTCGCCTAAATTTTTTTTTTTTTTTTTTTTTTAGAATAAATTTTAAATAAATTTTAATAAAATTAAATAATATTGGTTGCGTATAAGCATTTAAAATAAAATAACCTTTTAAAATTTGAGCGAATAAATTAGCATCATTTTCATCATAAAATGGTGGATAACCACATAATAAAATATATGATATTACACCTATACTCCATACATCTACAGCTTTTCCATATGGTCTTTGAGCTAAGACTTCTGGTGCAACATATCCTGGTGTACCACAAGCAGTCGCCATAATACCAGAATCTTCCATTTTTGACAAACCAAAATCACTAATCATTATTTTACTATCATCATCAGCACTATAATACAAAAGATTTTCGGGCTTTTTTTTCGGAAAAAAAATTTTTTTATTTATTTTAATTATTAGGTATATTTTTTAATATTAAAATTATATATGTTAAATTGTTTTGATTAAGTATTGCTTAGAAATAGTTTTAATTATAAATAAAATTAAAAAATACCTTGAGATCTCTATGAACAACACCTTGATCATGCATATAATCTACAGCTTCTAAAACTTGACGAATTAAATCAGCCGCATCCTTTTCTGTATATGAACCTTTTTCCACAATTCGATCAAATAATTCGCCTCCAGTAACTCTAACAATTAATTATCATCATATTATCTTAGTTTACAATCACAAAATCTTAAGTATGATAAAACATTTTTTTTAAATATGACACAACATACTGTATGAAAAATGAGGAACAATGATGACTAAATATTTTTTTTTTTTATATAACTTTGAATTTCTTTCAATTTACAATGGAGGGATATTGTAATATTAATATAATTAATAATCTCAGTATGACTACTATATTTTGATATTTTCAGTGAACCCTAGTAGTCGGTAGAGTTTATTATTATTAAGTATTAATAGAGTTTAAATATTTGTTAGGAAAACAAGTTGATTGAAAATCAAATTCAATCGCTAGAAGATGCCCTATACCCCACCAGGGGTTCTATGATCCAGTAAGTAAGTAAGTAAGAAGATCATACTGTAACCTATATATTGCATTAAAAATAAAACTGTTATTACGATAACTTCTGAACTATTATAGAATTTGTTTTCTCCTAAATTTATTTTATAATACACACATATAAATTTATACAGAATCATCATAAAAACCCTACACATAAAATTGACTATACTATAGTCCCAATAAATATCTAAGCTACTAATGAAAAATAAAAAAAAAAAATCCATTAGTTGAAAGAGGTAAAAGCTAATATACATGGGTCTTAATGCTTCAACAACAGCTTATCAGTAATCAATTAATTAAATAATGAATTTTTTTTTTTGATAAGTTTTTTATTACATTAAAATCAAATTTGACAACAAACCAACGGGTTTGATTAGGAAAACAATTAGATTTTTTTTAACTCTTAGGCTAACAAGCCTGTCTATACCATCATAGGTACATATTGAAACAGGGGGAATATAATATTGTGTAGGTTAGAATTGTTCCTAATGAATTCCACATACAATTTAAATATGATATAGTACTAGGCATATATAACATGTATAGCCTAATGATTTTCAATATAGATACAATTCTATTTTGTTTATATTGTATTTGAGTTATATATGCTATTCTATATCTGTGAGTTATAGAATTAATCAAAATTAATTTTAATTTTATAATTGTTTATATTGTTTTATAAATGTATTTTTTTTTTTTATTAAAAATATATAATTATTAATTATTGATTACACACCATTAATTTGAATTCAATGGCGAAAGGTAGATAAGACAAGTCGAAAACCAGATAAATGTTTTCTTTTTCACTGAGATTCGAATCCAGGTCTTTCGCATGAAAGATCGGAACTCAAACCACTGTGCCAACCAAATTTTTTTTAATTAATGATAAGTGGCAAAAGAACCCTAGTTAATTTTCCAATATTATCTATCTATTTCTATCTGTTAATTTATAATGAGAAAAAAAAAGTGCATATTCAAGTGTATATGAGAACAAGCCTTTACCTTAAATGAAATATTAATGCTCTTAATTTCAGATAAAATATTAATTTGTAACAATATTATAAGTTTTATTATATGCGTAAGAAAAAATGAGTATATAAGATTAAAAAAATAACAATTTAGGCATTTACATAATTATAAATAAAAACTTACAATTCCATAACTAAATAAACCTTAGTTTTGTCTTCATACGTTTCAAGAAGTTGAACTATATTTGGATGTGTCAATCTAAATGAAAAGAAAAGAAAAATATTAATATACATTAAACAGCGATGAAAATTTTTTTAAGGAATCACCCCTAACCTTTAAGTATTTTAGGAAAAAACTTATTCTAGACCATGTTTTATTTATAATATAATTTAATTTTGGACTACAGTGCGTTAAAGAACATCGGAATAAAAAAATAAAATAATCCAACCAAAATTTTACTTCAGCTCAAAAATTATATAAGCTCCAAAATTATGGAGATTCTTTTGGGTTTTGCAAATGTACACATATAACGGCATATATAACGGATATCAAAGTATCAAATTTACCGTTTAGAGCTGCTTAAATTTAAAATATATGATTTTAAAATTTGACTATATATTTTAAAAAGCGCTGAATTTTCTCGAAAAAATTAATGTTTAACAAATTTTAAAATCAAAATTTCTGATTTGTGCATCTACTATCCGAAAAATATGTATCTGATACTCTTTCATGCATATGCCGTAAGTATAGTTGTATTAAAAAAAACCTCAAACACTTATTGTCCTAGCTTTATTACCCTCGAAGCACATTTTGGTAAGACGCTATTTTTCTAGTGAAATATTCTTTAACCTTCTGTTATACAGGTTTATATTTAAACATTGTGGTGTTTGAAACCATTTTTTCCCCTAAAATACTGAAAGGAATCAACCCCTTAAAAAAATCTCTTATCATAGCCGGACCCTACTACTGTATATAATTTTACACATACATATATCATATACATATGCATAATCATATATAACAAGTAAATTTATCAATTAAAAAAAAAAAAAAAAATAAATAAAATAAAAACATGAACAAATTTTGGTTAATATTGCATAAATTAAAAATTATAAAATTTTCCGATTAACAATATTGTGTACGTTGTTTAAGATTGTGTAAAAAAGAAAACTATTTTTAACATTTTTAATTGTTCATTCTCTTAAATAAATACTTTATATTTCTTATATTCTTAACTACAGATTTAAAACATGTTATTATTGAAAAACACTGATGATTGTAAACGTTTTTTGAAAAACCAATCTACCAATAGTGCTGCTGATTTGAAATTTACCTATTTGATAAGCCCAAAACTGATCAACAACTCATTTTAAATTTTAAAATATACACTAAATTATATTAGGAATAATTTATTTTTATTACACAAAACAAAAAATAAATTAAATACTACTTTAAATAATAGAGGACTGGAAGGTGTAGTGACTACCCCCCCCCCCCTGTGCAGGTCATAAATATTTAATTAAAAAAAAAATAATTTTTCTTTATAAAATCTCTTTGGTCATTCCGTGGTGACCGTATATAATTTAAATATAAAATATATAAAAATAAATAAAATAAATAATATTAATTATAAATTTATATAACACTATTGGCAATGGTATTACAATTTTCACAAAACTGTAACTAAAATCTGAAAAAAAGCTTAGTAACAGAACCATCAGAACCAATACCAAGTAGGACAAAAGTTGCAACGAAATATAGGCGTAAATCAAGAAAATTTAACAATTAAATTTGAAATAAATGAAATTTAATTTGAATTTAATAAAAATTCATATTCATATTCCTCGGTAGAAATAACATCAATGTCGTCCTCTAAAATTTCAGAATTATTTGTTAATTATACTTGTATCGCGTTTCCCTTTTTTCACAATAATATTTTATATTTATACAGACACCCCAATTCTAAATTCCCTCGTACAGTTAAATCAGAGATAATTCACGAAAAAGTGATTCCAATTCCGACTTTATGTTACGAAAACTGCAAAAATCTACAAAAAACGAGGAAGAGTATAGTAGAGTAGACTGTACAACTCTGAGATACCCGTATGATCGTAACATAAACATTAAATCATCGGTTTAATTACTTTTGGCAAAATTTCTAACATTCAGCTTTCTTAGGTGTAGAGTAATGCTGATATAAAAGAGGAGTTGTATGGCAGCTACTCGAACCCACTGCGGTAGATCAACCAAATTTTGCAGAAAATTGCCCATTACATTAAACTATTTTTGGCTAAATTTCAAAAACCCAGCTTCAATAGGTATACAGTAATAATGCTCATATAAAAAAAGAAGCTGTATGGCAGGTACTCGAATCCGTGGACTAAAATGGCTGAATTTCAATAGCGATGGTGGCTATTGATTAAAATCGAATTTGTGAAAATTTCAAAATCCTAGCTTCTTTAATTTTTGAGTTATCGTGGTGACGGACGGACATACATATAGCTAAATCGATTTATTTTTCGATTCTGATCCGATGATCCATACACTTGTGCCTATATTTACCTCCCCTCCTTCTCCTGCCACAAACGTAATGGCAAATTTATTATACCCTTTGACCTATAGTCATACCAGTATAAAAATATTCATTTGTACCATATTCGTTCTTCTTATTATTTGGGGATCTGGAATATATAAATAAAAAGTTTCAAATAAACTTTTTTTCAATATTTTAGTTAACTTTATTTTATAAAAATATTTAAATCTCAAAAAAAATATTTTTAAGGACAAAAATTACAAAACAATTCTTAAATTGAAAATAGTCATCCATTTTATACTTATATTTTTACTTTCCAAAATGAATTCGAACGTCAAAGTTGCCATTGCAGATTGAATTAAACGAGGGAATTTAGAATCGCTAAAATTTTTTGTTCGTCACATAGCCAACTTTAGGGGTGAGAGTTATTAAATTCTTAGTTTTATGAAACAAAATCACATTTAAAAAATTTAAATTAATTTTTTTTTTTATCCCTAGTAAAAATCAATGCCATTTTTGTAAAAAGCAACAATTTGTTAAATAAGAGAGCAAAGGAATGACATTTTTTAAATTTGAATTCTAATAATGTTGGTTAATTGATAAAATAAAAGTTACAAAATTTAAAAAAGTTAAGATTTTAAAAAAAATCATTATTTTAAAAGAATTTTTGAAAAAGGAGTATAATAGCAAAAATTGGAAAAAGGAGTGGCAAGGTAGCATTTTCATAATTCAAAAAAAAAAAAAAAAACAAGTATTAATGTGACAATTTTACATCCATAAAGGGTTGCAAAACCTATAGTTATTAGAACAGCGTATGCTATCCCTCAAGAAAAATAACATTTAATGGGTAAAGTAGATTTGTTTTGTTTGTTTTATTTGTTTTCAAAATAAAATTATTTAAATTTATTTATAAAAATCAAAATTGTAGAAAAAGTTCATCAAATGGAACTTGGTTGGTTGGTTGTATAAATGCCTGATCCGATCCATTTCGTAGTGTTCATAGACCACACTATTTAAGAGCGTTGCTTAATCGCTAGCTCGTTTGGATCGTTTAATAATCACCACAAGCGCGGTATGTTAATTTAAATGTGGTATCTTACGTATTCTCTATTTCTTTCCAATGATGTGAACACTACTACAGTTCTAGTTTAATCCAGACCAAATAGCTTAAGTAGGTTATCCGATCTTTTATAATCATATAATTGCGAGATTTATAATGACAATTTATCACAATTGAGGCATGACATATGATTTAAGTCCTTCGATCCAGTAAGGATAAAGAGTGGTGGAAGTTATTTCTATAACACCTTTTAAGCAATGAATCCACCTGCTCTGCCAATGAAACAATTTGACCGAAAACCCTCCTTACAACTCATCAGCATTTTCTGATATTCCTATGTCCCGGTACCCACATTAACATAAAACTATGGTGACTGCTTATTTTCTTAAGTTCATCAGAACATTTCCGTTGCTTAATTTTCTTTCCAGAAAAATATTTTTCTTGTATAATTAACATGCTTTCTAGATTCTTAATATTTTATTTAAAATTCTGAAATTTGGTCCATTTTGGATCGGCCAGCGAAGAGTAAATATTTAAATAATAAATGCGGTGCATATTTCAGTAACTAATTTCCATTATATTCTTTACAGAATCTTAAATTTAAAATTTCCAACTCCAAATTAATTTCCAAATATTGAATTGTGTTATATGTAAAACCTACAAGTCACAAGCTGTCGAGATAACAATACCCCTATTTCCATAAGGTTTGTGTATCCGTATTTATTCCTTTTAAATATGACGTACATAGAGACATGCTCTCCTTTTTTTGATTTTAAGTTTCCACATTAGTTTTGGGTTGCATTAATTAACTTGGTTTAAAGTGTTATAGTTTCTTGTAGGAATTATGAAGGATTTTTCAAATTGCTAACGTTTTAATGGTCTCTTTTACCAGCATTCAGTGAAAACAACTGCCTTCAACTGTCTCAAAACCATAGCAAAATGGCTTTTAAACAATAAAATAATTATAATAGAACCACAAGTTATTTCATTTCATGCTGAATTTTATAAAAATGACTGTTCACACCCTAATAACGTTGTATGGAAGTTGCAAAATGGTTCAGAAAACCCTTTGCGTTAATTGAGTTAACCGATTCGTCAAGGCCATTTCAGACTCTTTTGAAAGCCATTCAGTTAAACACAATGGAATCCCAAACACTTTGGAAAATAGGTTTGCACTAAAAAGTCTAAGAATTCAGCAAACGGAAATGAAGGAAAAGAGTGTTCTTCGGATTAGACTGTGTTAAGTCTGACTGTTATTGATTCGTATTAGTTGTTGAATTTTTCTTTTATTTTGAATAAGAAGATCCATGTAGAGATGTCCACTCATTTCGCTTGTAGGAGATATAGTAAACAACCCTCTTCTTTTTTAGATTATCAAGATTCTTATGTCACCAAACCGTTTTATACGTTTACAGAATACAAAAATTTCATATAAAAATATGAGTACAAACATTTTGCAAAGTATACCGAAAGACTTAATTAAGATATTTGTTACTCCTTTAATTAATAATTTATTTTATTATTTAGTTTAAAATTATTTATATTAATGGGTGAAATTTTTATTAGTGACATGTCCGCTTGTGTGTCTATCAGAAAGTTAAGCTTTGATCTACTTGGTATAAATTAAAACATAGTCTGAAAAATTTAAATTTAATGTGTACATATTTTTGATTAAATTCTTTACTGTTCTTCTTCTTCTAGTTGTGCCATTGAGGGACTATACAGTTTTCCGCATATCTCACATTTCTAGAATTTCTATTTCTTACAAAACAAAATAAAATGCTAAAGAAAAAGCAAATAACTAAGAGTACAGTAGAATACTGTACAGATGAAGGAACAAAAAAATTAAAGTTGAGCACTCACCAGAAATACACAACGAAAATATTGAAGAAAAATTTAAGGTAATTAAACCAAAAATTACATATGATAAACCCAAAGATAATAAAATACTGAAAGATATACAAAGCCAACATGATGAATATAATCATCAACTAAATATTAATGTTGAAAAAGAAGAACTAACAAAGCTTATTAATGAAGCTAATTTATAAATGGCTACTTATCAGGCCAATTAAAATTATGGTTAGGAACTTGCACCCTTCATGCCATTCTGAAAATTTTAAATAAGAGCTTAAATGTAAGGGTTTTAAATGTATTTCCCATTACTTTAGTATCATTATATATTATAAATATTATTCAATTTATTTTTTTTATCATTAAATTTTAATTTTATTCTTTTTTTTTTTTTTTTTTTTTTTTTTTTTTTGGTAAATTTTAATTTTCCTGTCATTTTGTATTTACCACTGTTTTTTATCATTTTTATAATTTATTTATAATAATTTTTTTTTCAATTTTAATTTAAAAACAAGTTTTCTGGTAGTTGTCCCAGTCTTAAGCTGTTTCAATCTTCCATTAGATACTCTCTTCCCATTATCTCTAACGAAGTGTATCCCAAGATTTCACACTCTGTTCCTCTAGCGTATGTAACGTTATATCCCTACGCTCGCTTAATTTAAAAAAACCCTTCGTCGATGATTATTGTAAGCCGATTTCAACATCTTGTTAGATTTATATTTATTTTTTTTATGTTAAATTCAATATATTTTTAATTTTTTTTTTTATAACTTTGTTATTTAGTTATTAAAAATTAACTTTATTAATTTTAGTTTTCCGATAATTTTTTAAATTCGCGAATATGTAACGGTCGCCATATAATGATATTAATTTTAATAAAACGCTTTTTGTTTAAATCTATAAATGAGATTGAGTCTTTATTCATTCAATTCCCATATTATTCACAATGATAATTATACTTTAATTTTGGTAATTTATATATACCATTTACATTTTGTCGCTATTTGAAATACTTTATAAAGCATAGCATAATAATTATTTCATTCCTTACTACTAGGACGTCAATGCATTCATGTTGGATTATTAAAGAATGCAAATTATATTGACCAGTTATATAGTTCTTATTTTTAATTTAAGGGCTATGCTATACATTATGCTATACTTTTGTATATTATTTTATATTACAGTTTTAAATCCCTTTATTTACTGTTTTCGGGATAATTATCTAAATATAAACATGTACTAATTAAAATTTTGTAAAAAATCCAAAATATTTTCCAACTTGTTTCCCAATCGCGTTTTGACTCGGAGGAATGTTCATCCAGGACGATTTTCGTTTCAGGATAAGAATCGAGAATTCAATTGACCTGGTTAAAAATTTACATAACAGTTTTCTGTTCATTTGAATTGGATGATCTACACAAAAAATAGATATATATACGACATGCTTCCAAACGTGAATTTCAACCCAAAAGTAATGGAAAATAAGACCAGAGAGAATTTTTAATTGTTGAAATCAATTTCTTTTTCTATGCAAATATCCATGCTCTCTTGTGAAAGAAGTAGTGGTTAATGTTGACTTTAAATTGCTGATCATTTACTTGAATCCCCATTGAAATAATAAATATTAAAATGTCAATCCAACTTAAAACACCTGAAACGCCAGAAAATATCACTGAAAATTAGAACTTAAAAAAAAAATATATATATAAAATTCAATACACCAATAGCAATTACATAAATCTCCTAGCAACTTTAATTATTTTGATGATAAAACCCAAACAGAATAGTATGGTATTAAAATTTATATATAGAAGTTAAAGGTATGTTTGGATAGGATGTAATATTTAATTAATTCTTTAACAATTAGCGTAAAATTAACAAAAAAAAAAAAAGAATAAAGTTTTGAAATGAATTTTAGATAAAACGAAACGAAAATTCAGCGCAGTCCAATTCCAAAAGTTAAATTAACCAGCAAATGTAATTTAAGGTTCAAAATTTAAAATTTCAAAATAAACTTGAGTTAAAAATTTAGATTTATAAAATGCATTGAAATTAAAGAATATAAATGTAAGTAAAAACAAGTGATGAAAAAAAAACCAAGGGTTTTTAAGAAAGCACATTTTCAATATTATTTTGACTCTAAATTAAAAGGGTATACTAAATTTGTTAATTTAGTTTGGTCATTACGTTTGTGACGCAGATATGATGGGTGGATCGGATCAGAATCGAAAAATAAAATTCGTTTTAGCTATGTATGTCCGTCCGTCCGCACGATAACTCAAAAAATAAAAGATCTTGGATTTTGAAATTTTTACAAATTCGTTTTAATGCAATAGCCGTCATCACTATTGAAATCCAGCCATTTGGTTCACGAGTTCGAGTGCCTGCCATACAACTCCTTCTCTTATATCAGCATTACTCTACACGGATGTCTGAAATTTTGCCAAAAAAAATTTTAGTTTTATGGCCAAAGTTTCTGAAAAATTTGGTTGGTCTACTGCAGTGGGTTCGAGTAGTTGTCATACAACTTCGCAAAAATAATTAACCGAATGATACAATGTTTATATTACGATCATACGGGTATCCCTGAGTTGACACAGTCTTCTCTACCACACTCTTCCTCAATTCATTATTAATTATGAATAATAGTGAAATCAATACTTAGAATATAATCCAAATGCACTCAAGAAAATCAGTTAACAAGTGCGAAATATAATGTTGGAGCTCCAATATTAACGTCTAATTTTGACAAAATGTACACTGGTGAATAAGTTACCGATTTATAAAAAAAAAGTTTTAATTTTTAAGTCCTAATAGCCTTTCAATGGAGAAGGTTCCCAAAATTAAGCAAACTTATAAAGATTTTCAAGGATGTGTCACTACCCAACACTACCCACAATTAAATTGTAAATTCCACCAAAAATTGGAATTTTACTTAAAATTTTATTATCAAAGCAAAAGTGGTTAAAACTAACAAACACTTTCTTCAATTTTAAGAACCCCTTTTAAATTTAAAAAAAAAAACCTTTGACATAATGTTGGAGCTACTAAAAAAAAATTTGCCAAGTATTCAAGTTACAGGTGTTTAAAAATAGTGAAATTTCAATTTTCGAGCCCTTACAGCTCCTAAGACATGACAAAAAATTTGTTGACCTGAGTATCTAAATTCTTTGTTCTGAGGGTCTAACTTATTTGTTCTGATTTAATCTAACTTCTCCCAAAATTTCAAGTCTCTAGTAGCTTGAACCGTTCAAAAGATATTTTGGGACAAAAATTTTGCAAAAATAGATTTTGGCATAACGGTTAATTTTACTACCGTATGACAACTCTATATATTTGGCTTTTATAAATTTATAAAGCTTATAAAAACAACTGTCTTTTACCGTTTTTAGATTGAAAATAATCCTAACAGAACTCTTGTTATAATAATTTAAATATAGGGATTTTTCCGATTTTGAGGGGCTTTAGCTTCGTAACGGGTAGGGCTAACAGAAAAAAGTTTTTCCATAAAATATTTTTTTTTTTTTTTAATACCTACCCGTAGTTAAAATTTATTCTCTCTATTTCAAACGGTGTAAAAATTTGTGTAAACATACGGACGGGCAGAGTGAAACTATATATAGGCATATTTTTACGAAATCTTTTGAAAATGTTCTAAAAAGAATTACGAACAGGAGTTATCTGTCCAGCCCATAAGTGATGTTAACGACAAATGTATTTTTAGTTGTCTTTTGTTCAGAGTTTTTACATTCATTAATATTAAGATTTGGAATATAATTTTATTTATAGTACTTACAAAAAAAAAAAATAATTTAAAATGTTAATAAATTAAGATTAAGCAATATTTAAAATTAAAACTGAATAATATAATATAATAGTATTTCTAATAAGTACAGATATTTTTTTCTAAATATATTGAACTAAAATTAACTGGCGTGATATTACTGTTAGTTCATTACACAGTTTATTCTTAAATAAATACTGTAGCGATTTTTCAATTACGTACGCATGTCGCATGGTATTTTGTGTGTGATTAAAATGTTTTTAAAAAATGGTGGAAAAAAATTATACAAACACAAAAAATAAATTGAAATTAATATTAAGGAGGAAGAAAAATATAAAATTAATCTTATATGTTTAAAATAAAAATAAAATATAAAAAAATAAAAAATAAATACATAAGTAAAGAGTGCGAAGATTTTTTTTTATAATTTGTGAAAATCAGAATAAGAAACTATTAATTTAATGTTAAAATAGATGAGAATATAGATCCTCATTCGTTTGTCTACATTTCCCATTAATAAAAATCTTGGTAAAAAAAAACTTCATATAAGACCTCATTTAGACATCAAAGTTTTATCCATTTTAATTAAGAAGAATAGTTTTATTAAAGTTTTTAAAAAGCTGTAGAATCTTAATCGCATAGACTTTTTTTTCCTTAAAAGAAAATTTATATTCGAAAGTTTGACATTTTGAATATGAAAATGGCAAAAGTGACACGTGACACTACGCTATAGCGCTATACTTTGAAATATTTTTTGACATTTATTATTTGATTGACCTTTTTTACTTTCGAATTATTGTGTTGGGTTTGTTTAAATTAAAAAAAAAAAAACATTGTTTTAAAAATGGGATTGTGTAGGTGCATAATTTTACTGAAAGTAGCGTAAAATAAGTGAATTGGGGTACATGCACAAAACAGAAGAAGACTAAGGGATATATTATATAATGTGTGAGATATGTAAAATTTATTGAAATTTAAAAATTTTCAGTCGACTTCAAACTTTTATATATTTAAATCGTTTATTATTAATCAACTCGAATTTCAAGCGCTGGGCAGCACACTATTTTATTTTATAAAATAATATATATTTTCCTTTTTTATTCAATATGTATAATACCTTAAGACCTATATTTCTTTCTATTTTATTTTCGAAATAAACTTTAATTTACATCAATATAATGCTAAAAGCTGAAATTTAAAAATATATTTGCAGTTGCTACGCATATTTAAATATTATGTATTTGATACACAGTATAAATTTGGTTGGGTTGCATCTCATATAATGCTTCAAACCATAAGGTATTAGATATCGAATATAAAATTCTGCATTAAATAGAAGAAAATAATAGAAAAATAAAATTTATTTTTTTTTTAAATCGAAAGTTTTTAAAAATAAAATATTTTTAATATTTCAAAATGATTATTTTTTATATTATTTTATTTTTGTAATTGTGTCAAAAAAACCAATAACTTAATTTTACCAATTTACCGTCACATTAAAACATAGATTGGCATAAAAAAGATGGGTTGAGTATAAAAAACCGTTATATCGAAATCTGTTAAGTCGAAATCCACAATTTCAAAATCCGCAAACGTAAAATCCATAATTAACAAAGTTTGTGAAAAAATTTATATAAAATTCAAAGTTTTTTTTTAGGGATTTTGCGTTGCTCTTAAAATTCACAAAACTATATAATAAAATTTTGAAAAATATAGTTCTTTTTGTGTTATGAATATTCTTTGTTTTAACTTATAAATTTAACTTAACTATGAATTATTTTTCAATAAAAGAACTTAAATTGTATTAAAAAAGAACTGATGAAATAAGTACTTTACACTTTCAGGAACGAGAAGAATATTATAAGGTTGGCAATACTTAAATTAAAATCTTTATTAACATTTAATATTGGCACATCTACGTGCGAACTGTTAAACAGCTTATAGGCCTGTTAAGCAGCTTGACTATATATATATGCATATCGGAACAGGGGGAGATATATTCATATTTTTGAAACTGATCAAATGAATTCCACATACAATTTTAAAATGAGATAAGTACTACTACGCCTTATAACATGTAGAAATGTTTTAGATTTTCAATAGATACAATAATTCTATTTTGTTTATATTCTAATAATTTTGTATTTTTTGTTACATGGTATTTTATATCTGTGAGTTATATTATTCAATTAAATTGTTTGTTTATATTTTGCATTTTGTTTATATTGTTATATTTATGTATTTTTTTATTAAAGATATATATAATTGTTAATTATTAATTAAGCCATTTTAATTTGAACCCAATGGCGAATGGTAGCTGAGTCGAGTTGAAAACCATATAAAAGTTTTTTTTTTGACGTTCACTGGGATTCGAACCCGAACCTTTGGCATGAATGGTCAAAAATCTAACCACTTTGTCAACCAGTCGACAATAACTCACAAATATAGAATACCATATAACTCAAAATACCGGACATACTAATCGGCTTATTCCATCGTTTATAATAATTTGAATGCGAAAATCGCTCAAACTTTGAGGGCTTAGCGAACCTCTAGTCATTAAAAAAAAAACGAAAGTAACAAGAAGATAAAAATCACAAATGACATCTATAATTCACTTTACGGATTTTGAAACATTTAGATTGTTGTGTATTTCAATATTTTTACTTTGATATCGTAATGAGACTTGTGTCTTAAAAAAAAATTTTTTTTTATGAAAAAACTAATTAAAAATTGAAATATTGAAATAGCTAGGAAAAACTTTTTTGGAACTCTAAATAAAAATCAATTTATTTTTTTTAAAGGGGATTATGTGATATTTTGTTGTTATTTGTGGTTGGGGGTAACATTAAATAATTTACAAGATTAATAATTTGTGATATACATCATTTTTTTTTTTTTTCAAACTCACCGCTCAGCCGTTTGTCCATCAACATCATTTTGATTTGCACTGAACCTGAGAAGGAAAAAGAAAGAGAAAAAAAAAATAAAAACATAGTTGGAGAAATGAAACGAAAATAAAAAATTAAAATTATATTCTAAAACTAAAAAAATTAATTAGATTTAAAAAATAAAAGAAAAATAAATAAAAAAAAATTAAATAATTTTCATTACACAAAATAATAAGAAAAGCTAAAATAGTTTTATTTTGTTTAATTTTTTTTAGTTCTTTTACAAACATACTAAGCAATTTCAAAATATTTACTATGTATTTTATAAAATAAAAATCTTAAAATGTTTTATATTTTTAATTTTTGATTTTTTATTCAGAGATGTGTTCCATTTAAGATTCTATAGATGTAAATAAATATGTATATGTACTTTAAGCATACTTTGCTTCATTCATGAATCTCATAACATACTAATTGAAAAAGTGTACTCTCCTTTAAATTAATGTTTTTTTTTTTTTTTTTAATTTTAATTTAAGGTTGGTTTTCATGAGATAATTTTTAGCCGATATTCTAATCTTTAAAAAGAGAGAAATATAGGACCTCCTCGTCAATAGGAAAGACGCAGCAAAGTAATTATATTTTTATGGCCATTTTTTTTTTTTATATTTCTTGACATAACCTTAATTATTAATCTTTAAATTTGTATTTCGAGGTTTTTTAATTCAAAGTTTAATTTTCTTAAAAAATTAAAATAAATTACAAAAATTTTAATCTATTTGAGTAATTTTAAATTAAATTTTGTTAATAATAAAAACTAACCTCAATATATATTTATAAATTTTTTTCAGGGTTACCAACTTGTTCTTTTTCACCCGAAGACTTCGGGTTTGGAATGCTAACTTCGGGTCTTCGGGTTGGACACTAATTTCTTCGGGTTTGCAAAAATATTTTGTAAATTTAATTGAAAACCTTATTATTATTAACTATGAAACTGAAAATTAAAATTTTTATAAGGATAGTTTTTAAATTTTATGTCCAAACCTTTACTATTATTAGAAAATCCAAACGTTACTGCAACGGAATTGCATGATATAATGTCATCCTTAAAACAAAATTTAGAAAAACGTATTGTGGATAAATTTTTTGGTGCCACAGCACAAAAATGTTTACCTAAACAAAGAGCTTACGAACAAACAAAATTTGTTGCTACTTGTACACAAATATATAAGCGAGCACTAGAATATATTTTTAAATTTTATAACTTTGAAGATAGTCCTTTTAAATATTTAGCATGTTTAAATCTAAAAAATCAACTTACTTTTAACTCAATTTTAAAAACTTGTGAAGTTTTAAATTTAAAAGTTGACGAAGATAAAATATATGATGAGATTATTGCTATTAACCAAATTCTTCCAAATTTTAGGATTTTGTGGAAATGAACCAAATGATGTATTTCGATTATGGGTTAAAATATTTCAGTACACTGATGAAATTAATGAAATGAAAAAAATTATGTCCAAAGTTTTAAGCATTCCGGTAAGTAACGCATTTATTGAAAGGATTTTTTCAATAATGAATTCAGTTTGGAGAGCTGATAGAAATAAAATGCGAATAGCGCTTATTAAAGCTGAACTATGTACAAGAATAAACTTTGACATGAAATGCGAAGATTTTCTTATATATTTAAAAGCTCCAGAAAAAAATTTACTTCAATGTTCCTTAAAAAGTTCAAAATATAATTTTAAAAACTAATGTTGACATTATATTAATATTAATTTTGTTAATTAATGAAATAGAAAGTTCCTAATTTTTTTTTATTATGTTTTATTGATTTAAAATAAATGAATTTCGTTTTGTAGTCATGTGTATTTATTATTATATTATATCTTCGGATCTAAACATAATTGCTTCGGGTCTGACTAGTTCCAAAGTTGGTAACCCTGATTTTTTTTTTTTTTCTTTATTTACAAAATTCAAATGTCATGTATCCATAAAAATATGCACAAGGGTGCGAAATTTCTTTTTTTTTATTAGAATACACATATTTTATGTTTGCATCATTAAAAAAATCGGCTGTTTTCAGTGTTGCCATTTTAGTACTTTGGGTGGTAAGGTAAGGTTAGCTTCTTTTAAGGGTTTTTTTTTTTTGAATCAGAGCATAGAGCTGAGCACGTTCTAAACAAAATGAGCACGCTCTAAGCAGACCATGAACAGAGTACGCTCAGAGCGTTCAGATTTAATAAAAAAACTATAATTTTTATTTTAGTTATACGTTTTAAATTGTCAAAAAATTAAATTAAATTATTAAAATATAATTAAAAATGGATAACTTAAAATAAACTAAACATTTTGACTTTAATTTTACAAGTAAAATTCTAAACAAACGTCAAAATGTCTTTGTATTTTATTTTGCTCAGTTGTGCTCCATATATTTTCACTGAGCACGTAGAGTACGCTCTGAGCGCCCTCTGATTTAAAACAAAAACACAAATCACAAGCTAAAACAAAAAACACGATTCTTTTTTTTTCAAAATGAAAAAAAAACAAACTCCTTTAGTTTCATATTGCACAAAAAATATCTGCTTTTTGGCATATTGTCAATTCAAACAGAACTTTTTTAGTTCAACAAAATTTTTGTAGATACTATAAGATACAAAAATATTGTAGAATAGATTTTTTGATTGAAAACGTAATTCTTTTGAATAAATTTTTTTGACATTTAAATTAATAATAAATTTTAACTTTTGAATTTTGTCATTTGGTCAAATGAATTTGATTTGGAACAAAATTAGAAATAGATTGAAGTCTAAATTTTATTGAAGTCTTAAATTCTATTTTGTGTATTCGATATTGGCGTCAACGTCATGAAAAATGTTTTAATATATATATGTTTTACCGGATAAAGTAATAATTCAAATAGGTAAATTTTCTACTTACGAAAACGATTCAAAAGTTTGTGGTGAAGTTTTTATTGCTTTTGATGAAGAATTTTTACGTCAAAATTTTTTTTTAGTTTTAAACTAAGTTCTTAACTAAATTCATTTGATAAATCATGTTGTTAGTAAATAAAAGATATTAATAAATAATATGTTATATTTGATGTTTTGAATTATTTATTTATTTATTTGTTAAACTTAGTTTATATTTTGTTATTGAAATTGTAATTTATATAATTAAATAAAAATGAATGAATAAAAATTTTATGAAATACAATACAATTAGCATACAATTAGCATTATACAATTTAGCATATTTTTTATAAAATTTAGCACAATTGATAGCGAAAAATATCACTGTTTTTGTCTAGAAAACTGGCAACACTGGCTGTAATTATAGCAAAAAGTATTCAAATAGTATTTTTATATCTTCTGCCTATGCTCTAATATTATTGCGATATATCGGAGTAATGGAAATTAGGCTTTATATCAAAACCGATGCACGCATTACTGATCCCTGAGTATTATTGCAATAATTGTCTTAAAAAATGAAGATCGTAGCAATCTCTTACTTGAAAAGCGAAAATTTTTAATCTTGCTAACAGAAGCAAATTATAATTTTTTTTCTTAAATTTTTATTGTACCAAAATCATATTTGACAACAAACTAACCAAGTTTGATTAGTTAAAAAAACACTCACTTATCAAAAAATGATTATTTGATTAGTGATCAGTGAATGGTGGTACGGGGACCCTCCTTATACTACCATACGTCAGTGGATTGAAATTTTTTAATTAATTAAAAAGAATTGTAGATTTTGAACTCAAAACAGAACTTGAATTTAGACTTAAAGAACTTAGCAATACAATAAAAAACAAACATACCCACTACAACAAGCATCTGCAAATCATTACCAAAGGAATTCCTTTTTATAAGGAATCATGTGAGTTTGACTCATTACAATTTAGATTTCAATCGTAATCGTATATTGAAGCTACATGAGCTGAAATGACTACCTTTGTTAGAAGCGGTATTTGTAGATCACAACATATTATTAAATAGGGTAAAAAAACCTCTTTATAACAAAATGTTACATGGACGGTAGAACACGCAGCAGCTTCCATTGTTTCAAGAGAAGGGCTAAGGCAGCTTTTAGGCATTAATTTTTTGAATGAGAAATAAGACCTACCGCGAAACTTCGCGAATTATACTTTATTTCTCAATTCAATTTTTTATAAAGGCCTCTGCCTAATAAATATATATTAAAAAAATTTTGCTTGAGATGTCTTGTACTAATCAGTTTTAAACTAAAAAATAAGCCGTTTTTTCTATTTTTTTATAATGAGAATATTTTTCAAAGTGGGCTGATGGAAAGCATCGAAAGCCGCCCAAAATCACTGTACGGATGTCATCTGAGTAGTGTTGCAATTTAACCAACTAAAACCACCCTCCTTTTAAAATACTAAACTTAGAATGAATCCTAAATACATATGTATCGTTTGGTTTTTGGGATCGGGATTTGGAAGGAACTGAGAGATAGGATTTGGGATTTTGTTGAATAAAAGAAATCATTTAAAATGATTCAAAACTTTTTGATTGTATATATCAAAATTATCAATTGTGGGCAACATATTACATGACAACTGATTCCATAATCGCGAAATAAACGAATTTTCATAAGCCGTGTTTCGCCATCTTACTATTTCAACAGTGTAGCGATGACCATCTGTCCCACTTCTTTTTTTTTACGTTGGAAAACTTTGAGTAGGCAGTTATTGTTTGATTTCTTTGGAGCAGGTGTTCGTCCTTACGTCCTTATCTCGTCCTTATTTATAAAACAGGGTTAGTGACCAAACGGTTCGTCGATGGCTAAGCGAAGTGAGCATTATACTTCATTTTTGGTTTTAAATAAATTTTATAGATTTTTACAAGATCAGATGCAGGAAAGTAAGTTTTACAACGAAACAAGAAATCTGAATTTTGCTGCATCTTTAGCTACACCAAAAGTGTGATTTGACCAGGTTAATTTTTGGTTAAGTCGTATACCCAGAATGTTAAGGTCTGTTGTTTGCTGCAAAGTTAAGCCCTGAAATGACAGTTTCGGGATAGTAGTTGATATTTTTCGTGCAGTTCGTGTAATTCAATTCAAAAAAAATTTCTAATTTATTTTAAGAAAACTCTTCCCGACCTAAAGCCATAAAATGACAGGTTGGGGTAGTAGTTGCAATTTTTTCGCGATAATAGACAGCAATGAGTTTTTTTAAGTTAAAATCAACACGATTACACTCACACCATTTATGGAATTTTGCTAAATCATTATTTAGCTTACTAATCCTTAATTTTTTTGTTGTTATGCTAAATTCATAAGAAGCCATAAAAATGCTGACTTCTGCGAAACTGTGAATTAGATTAGAGGTTATTGAAAGTAGGTCATTGATAAATATGGTGGAGGACAGAACAGATCTCTGCGAGACACCAGCATTTATTTTAAATTGGTTGGATGTAAAAAAAATCTCCAATCCATTTTAAGAAAACGATACCTAAGCTTAAAGCCCCGCATTTTACTATTAAAGCTTCATGCAATACTCGGTCAAAAGCTCAAACAAGTATTTACCAAACAATTGTCGGAGTCCCCAAGGGAGCAACCACACACTTTGCAGGATGTGTGGTGGGAAACAACCTAAGAGCTGATTTTTTTGACCAGCGCGGTCGTCAAGGAATCTAGTGTGATTTTGGACAAGTGAAACAGTGATTAAAATAGTTCAACTTGTTTCCCAATTGAGTAGAAGAATAGTTTAAAAAATTAAACCAATCTCTGCAATTGACATTGAAATTCCCAACCAGAACTGTTTCAGTTTTTGCACATGACTCAAATATTTAATTGATCTGGTTAGAGAGATTTTCCGTAGCAGTTTCATTTTCATTTGAGTTAGGTGATCTGTATTAGAAACAAAAATGTATGGCATGTTTTCCAACGAGAATTTTGATCCAGATGTAATAGAAGGTTTAGCTAGAAGCTTTATATTTACGAAGGATATTAAAAACGATGTCTTTTTTATTAAAGATTGCAATGCATGAAAATTCGTCTGCAACCCGCGTTTTTTCAAAAATTGATACAAAAATTGGCAATTTTGTATGTAATTAGAATCTAAGATTCAAAGAATATTAATTTTAAAGGAATATAACAAATTTCAAGAATAAAAAATAAATTTCAAAAACAAATATCAATTTAGAAAAGTTAAAAATTGAAAAATTAAAAACAGATAAAAAAACAAATTTAAAAATTTATAAATAACAAAGTAAAAAAATTTAAAAGCCTTAAAAAATTTAAAAAAAACTAAGGTAGACATAAAACAATATTTTAAATTAATTAAAAAAGAAAAGAAGTTATTATTTGAATTTAAAGTTTGAAGTAAAAAAGAAAATAGATATACATATGTACGATTTTTTCACCGACTTTTAACTATTAAAGTGAGAAAATGATTTATGCCAACGTTAAACAGTTTTTATCTTGCACAATGTAAGGGCGAAACACTATATGTGCCCTTGTTTTGACGAAGTTACAACCACTGACTCATTCAAAGCAAAATCATATGCAAATTTAAGATTTTAGAATAAAAAAATTAAATTGAAAAAAAATATGTAATGTTAAAATAAAATAATGAATATTAATAGTATTTCATTAAATAAGAGCTTAATATTCTAAATTATAATAAATTACAATGTTATTACTAATTACTAATACATTTAAAATGCAAATTTTAACATATAAAAGACTGAGAATCTAAATTAGAGCATCAACATTCACACATGAGAGGAAGGGAGATGAACATATTATTTGTTTTGTTTACTGCTAAAGAGAGAAAAAACAAATAAAAGTTTATCTTTATTTTCAATTACAATTTACTTATAAAAAATAATTTTCATAATATTTTAATAAATTAATTACGACCTTAGCAAAAAAAAAAATGTGTGATACGAAGATTAGATACTTGCGTTTAAGCTTTTTTATCCATTTATTTTTATATAATATCGAGTATACTATTTAAATGAATCGGCAAAATTTTAAATTAGTATTTCTGCTGAACATCATGTTATTCAAATTCTACAAATTTCAACAAATTTTAGTACATACATACATATAAATCTGTAATCACTCATTGAATAATCATTAACTTTTTCATCAATATACTAACTAAGGTCTAAGAATTGTAGCTAACATTTCATTAAGAATTCTAATGTATATAATCAGCTGTACTCACACATTAATTTGTTCAATCACTTTTTTTTATCAATACATTTGCAATATATTTTGACTTGTTCACAAATTTATTTCCATAACTACAAATTAAACATTACCAAAATAACTTAACAAATTGTATAACTGAAATTGCTGACCTGGCATGGCGGTCACACTTTTAATTGCGAACATTAATTTGTTTATTTTGTACGAGTATCAAGTACATTAACTTTCATATAACGTATTTAATAAAATAAAAGATCAAATTACAACTTTCGTTTAGATTATTAAACGTTATGATTTTTATGTTCACGTGTTTGTATGCTATTATATTTTAATAATATTTTGATTAAAAATTTTACATATATGGGAATAATTTGTGTAGAATGATAATAGATCAATATATATGTATATTATATTGCACTTTTACCCGAAATAAAATTTTAAGTAAACAAACGGAGGAGTAATTTTAATATACCCGATCCATATATGTATATGCACGGGTATAAAAAGCCATAAATTTATAGATTTTATTGTCTTTGAAAAAATTTGCATGGATTTTGTGAAATCCAAATTAGTATATATAAGGATTGATTTTTGAAAATAAGATATTTTAATATCACAAAAGAAAAAAGTCTTTTATTAAAATATTTATGGAAAATTAGGCTAATAGCTTTGCAAGGTGATATAGGCAATTTGTTCTTGCCGTTAAAATAAGAGAAGAAATTTTTTTGGATCAATTATTTGGTGAGCATCTAAGTATGCTCATATCTAACTTGATTAGCACAGTGATAGAGCACATAAAATTCATTAATACATGTCATTAATACATTTTTTAACGACAAGACGAACATATTACACATTACCGATAGTTTCAGCACACGG
This sequence comes from Dolichopus griseipennis, assembly GCA_963082915.1. Classification (NCBI taxonomy): domain Eukaryota; kingdom Metazoa; phylum Arthropoda; class Insecta; order Diptera; family Dolichopodidae; genus Dolichopus; species Dolichopus griseipennis. The sequence goes on along the minus strand of OY720446.1, from coordinate 4,447,789 downwards.
CATATTAAGGACTTTGCTGAACGAACGAATAACGTACAATCAAATTCAATTTCCATATATGTATATTTAATGGATAAATATGTAATTAAAATATAATATGTAAAATCTCTTAACCAATAAAAAAAAATTAATATGCATAAAAAAAAAAAGGTTTTAGAGAAATTCAAAAAAAAATATGATTTGATCAAACTGGATAAATATTATTTAACTAGCTGTTGGCCCGTCACAGAATGACGGAAGGTCAGTTGAAAGAAGAACTTTTTCTAATTAAGAACTATTTCTAATTTAATTACATATATTACATATACATATATTATATATCAATACCATTTTCTTAAATAAAATGGTAACCGTTGCATTCTACGTAATACAGACTATGCTTCAATTCTATAGTTATGTACAAAAAAAACAAAAATTTATATGTGGTTGTATCTTAAAAATTTGAAGATGAATAATTTATTTAGTCTACCTTTTTTATGTTTTGAATTTGATAAAATTTTGGGGCTGTTAGTTCAAATCCCTTCTTGGTGAAATGTTTTTTTAATTTCAATTAATATTTTTTTTTTATTTAATTACGTACTTTTTAAAATTAAGTTCGATAAATTTGTGTTAATAAGAGATGTGAAATAGATTTATTTTGTTTCAATAATGATTTATTTCTCCAACTATTAATGTTTTGTATATACATTTTTTAAAAATGTTGTTATACATTCTATATTGTTTCCTTTGTTTAGATTCAAATCAAAATACTTGTTTGAAGGCTAAACGTTCTATAATGTACCTATTTAACATGCTAAATAATGTATCTATTTATATGTACGTGAAATTGTATTAAATAAATGTTGATTTTTGAATTGAGTTTTGCATTATCAAATGCAAATTATAAATTTTATTTGAAATTTTTTTAATATACCTAACCCTAACTAAGTTTAAAATCTATTTTGTCTGGTTTTTATGGTGCATTGAACTCAGAGGTATTGTATACCTGAACCCACTTTCCCAACCGTCAGTTGTTACATAATTTTTTTCCATTTTAACTTTTATAGATAAATAATTAAAAAGTTATGAAGGAAGGGATGAGAGATAGATGAGGTAGAGTTGAGAGCGAGATGAGGGGAAACTTTGAAATTACTTTAATACATTTCTTGGTTTATTTGCTTAAGCAAACCAAGCAATGCATCAAAGCATACATTGGGCTTACGCCCTTATTTCAGATTTGCACTGAAAAATGAAAATTATTAAGACTTACTACACAAATGTGCCTGTGAAGCATTGTTTTCTTAGTTTTTTTTTACAAAATGTCTTACTATTTATTTAAAATTTCCAGAAAATCTTCTGTGATTTTTAAAACTGAAATGAAATTTTTCATAAACTAATAAGTAAATTTTATTTCAAAAAAAATTTTTTTTTTTTTATTAAAAATAAATAAAATATTTTTTGGCCTGCTTATGATAATTTATGATATTTTATTTTCTAAAATAAAACACATCCAACAAAACGTTAATATTTTATTTTTTTATAATTGAACACATCCAACAAAACACATTTAATTGAATGCGTTTGTTACACCTCATTCTAGACAAATATATTAATAATAATAATTCCAATAGGACAAGAATTTTTAATATATAGTTAGTTGATTTCAAAAAAAGCTTCTATCCAAAAACGTAGGGATAGAAAATACTATTTTTCATAAAATAAGGAAGAAATGGCATTTTTTTTTTATATACAAATCAGTTTATCCTAAATAGATGATACTGGAACCTAACAACATATTATACAATCACAGATCAATTATATAATATATAATCAAGTTATATTTTTTTTTTAATTTTTGCATAATAAAAATGCATATCATTATATATTATTAAGTTTAAAATAAAAAAAAACCATTAAAATTAATTAATTTAGTAAAATTAAAAAAATAATAATAATAAGTTAAATATAAAATAGATTAAAAAAGTAAAGGAATTTAATATATTTTATTTAACATATGTTTTAACATATGGAAGAAGTATGTTCTTTAAATGATTTAATTGTCAAAGAATTGATAAGCAAAGAATTAAGAAGACCTCAAAGTTTTTTTTACCCAAATCAATGATTTTCTAATCATTAGATTTCATTAGATTTCGAATATACATATTCTCCGTTAACTTCAAATCAACATTATTACATATCTCATTATATTATTATATGTAATCCTTTTTTGATCAATGTACCATTCTACTAAATAACGCACAGCACATAAAAAACTACAAATGAATAGCCTGCGTAAGAAAATTTAGTTAAAAATTGTTCGTAAAACATATAAATTAATTGTATACTATGTTATAACTTATTTTATAACTCTTAAATCGGAACCAAAGAGAATAAATAGAAAAAAATAAAATAAACTTACGATGCAAACTGGCGAATATCATCTAAATTGAAATTTAAGAAACGGTAGTCGTTTTTCTGTACATATTTAGCTGTAAAGGGACAGATCTAAAGAATTTCTAAAGTTTCAAAATTCAACTAAAATAAAAAAAAATACCCATGAATTTTTGATAATTACTTCCATAATTCATATAAATAAATAGTGTCAAGGCTTAGTATAAAACATTAGGGCAATGCAAAAATATGTACTGTAAATAAAATAAGTTTTCAGTTCGTTGAAAAGAAATTTGTTTTACATACATATTATAAATATATTGTTTGTTTAATCCAAAATGTTGTTAGAATTTTTTTTTTTTTTGGAATTTTCTATTAATAAATTTTTATATATACAATAATATTGCTTTCAACAATAATTGTGCTGCCATAAACGTGAAAATAAACATTAAAGTAATAAAATTTTAAATATGTAGGTATATCATTTAATGCGTAAATATGTAGCTATACACAGGCCATAACAGAGGGTGGGCCATGAGGGCCATTTGGCTCAGGCCCCGAGTTGTGAAAGGGCCTCTATTTATTTCCTAATTTGGTCACAGTAGGTGCGGTAAAATTAAGTTGAAATATTATTTTGAGTATTAATTTATTTTATTTTAACCAAAGATTTATAAAATATAACGATACAAAAGTTATAGTAAAAATTTCAAGTTATTGTTATATGTATGTATAAAACTTTTTTACGTAGTAGGCCAATTACATAAAAAAGAATATGTTGAACTCTGAAAAATTCAAAAAATTTTAACGTAGTAGGCCAATTGCATAAAAAAGAATATTTAATTTTCAATTATTAAAAATTTAACTATATTTCCTATTCAGTACAGTTTTTATTTTCCTATTGAGTATAGCTTTTGGTTCCGTACTATAAATTTTAGTGATTTTAGCCAGACTTTTGGATTCCTTTGGACTTTTCAAACTTCATCAGATGAGGAAATAAAATCGAGAGCAAAAAATATGCACTGAAAATATCCAAAGGAAATTTCAAATGAAATATGTAATGAAATATTTTTAAAAAATATTTTTGAAGTAAACTTTGATATAGAATCATCTCCAGCTAAGTTGCTGCTAAACATTTTAGAAAAAAACCTAACTGGATTGTTTCCAAATATATCAACAGCTTTAAGAATATTTTTAAGTCTACCTGCCTCCGTTGCTCCAGCGGAACGCAGTTTCAGTGTATTGAAAAGGGTTAAAAATTTTAACAGATCTGCAATGAGCCAAGAACGGTTGAATGGGCTATCAATTTTACATATAAATTCAGATATTGCACAAAATATTAATTTTTCAACTATTATAAAAGATTTTGCTACAACTAAAGCTCGAAAAGCTTATTTGTAATTTAATTATTAATTTCATACTTTTTAAATAAATTAAAAATAATAAAAGAACTATGTAAATTTGTTTTTTTTACTCAAACAAGAGGCCCCATATTTTTTATTGGCCTGGGCCCCCTCTCAGCTCTGCAAGGCCCTGGCTATACATATATAAAATATGAAAACTTTAATAAGAAATTTCATATAAAAATAAAATGTTTATCTATAAAAAAATATTTACCCGATGGCAACACCGATATTGGACCATCATTAAAATGTGAAAGAAATCTCGAATTTGAAACTTGAACTATATGGGAAAAATAGAAAAAAATAATGAATTATCTAATCTTACATTCTCTGTGGGTAAGAAAGTAATATATTATTCATAAAATCATTCTGGAAAATATTTATACATCACATAAAACAACAGTATATTGTACTAGTTAATCATCTCACAATCATTTCAGTTGTTTTAATCAAATGTAATTTATATCCTTAGAATAAAGTATATTTAATTTATTTTTAAATATACATATTTGTACTTATGTATTTATATGTATTAATTAATTTTATATGTCCTTACGGATCTCGAGTTATGGGATACAAGCATACAAGTGTCAAAAATTAACATAAGATATTACAGATGTTCTTGAATAAGGTTTTCCAAAATTTCGGGAGGGTTAAACGAACCTTGGTGTAAAGAATTTTTTTTAAATCACTTTAGCTTCCAGTCTGTATCAAAAAAGATTAGTAATTTTATGCAAATTGCATAGTTAAATCATAAAGGAGGTTAGTGGGTGGGTTTAATTACATAACTATAACAATATTTGAATTTAATTGTTAGTTCAATTTGTTAAGGTAAATTATCAATGAAGATTAAGTGTCCAATTAATAGCACTGATGTAAATATTCATTTTATGTACAATTCAGTTTCTATGGCAATTTAAATTAACATATAGTTAACAACCTTTACAAACAGGTTTAATTACTTATTTGATTAAATAAACCGCTTTAAAACCTTTTATATTCAATATTTATTCTATATATATACATATATATATATATATATATAGAAATTGTAAATAATTATTTAATACTTTAAAAAACATGTCAAAAAATCTTAGAAATACATAATATATAAGAAAACAAAACAAAATCCATCTTGTTTGTGGTTTACTGCATTATAATATATTATAAAAATTTAATTAAGTTTTATTCAATTTTATATTTAGATGTTATTTACCTTCTGAGAACTCTAATTTCATTTTCTAAAGAATCCTCTTTTCCTTTTAATGCTTTTTTATCTATTATTTTAACAGCAAATAGTTGACCAGGGTTTTCTTTACTTTCAGCTAATCTTACTTCAGAAAAGGCACCACTGAAAATATAATGAAAATAATATTATATAATACATAAATATATATATATATATATATATATATTAGTTCAGTATGTTAAACATTTAATTTTAACTTAAAAATAATTTTAATTGTATTTTCTTAAAGATTATTAATATTTTATAATCCAAAATTTTTGCACTTTTCATTACATACCTATGTATAAGTTAATGAAAAGTTAATAAAAATGATCCCCTGAATTTTACGAAAAAAATATGCTATAAACAAATAAAATTATCAAAAGAAAACAGTTTGTCCGCATGTTCTTAAAGTAAATTGTAATGTAAAACTAGCGCACTGCGCTAGTCAGGCTAATTTTTTTAGTTGGAAAAAACCTCTCAAAGGAATCTAGAATTTCTTAGTGTCATCTGAAGATTCATCCCATCACCTCTTTTCTCTTACAACAAATGGTTATATATAGTTAATGTCTCTTATATTTTTAATATAAATGAGTATATTGTTGTACTGTGTCAACTCTGAGGTACGCATACGAACCATTGATAGAATTGAATGCATTGAACAATCACTCAGACCTTGACTTCCTTCTACGTTACTATTTTATACATAACTAAGTTATATTTTTCCTCACCAACTCTTAGGAATTGCCCTTGGAGCTTTAACTGAAATTTTTAATTGGCTAACTTCTTCATTAGACATATAGTTGCGCTAAATTAGATTCGTAATTTGTAATAGAGAAAGTATACCTGCAATATTGTTCAAACTTAACCAAAAGCAAGTAGGAAACCTACAAATATCATAAAAAAGTTTGTGGTTCGCAAGATTTCCGAAATTGTGATCGGATCTCAAATATTGTTTAGTTATATTTTGATGACACTAACTTTACTAATTTTAAAGTTATCCATATGGAACGAATGGACGGACAGACGGACAGATAGCCAGCCAACTCAAAATTCAAACCTGAGCAAGTAATTTATATCTTTTCCATGTATATCATGCCTAATTCAATGTGTTCCAAAAGTTTTTAGGAAATTTTAATATATCCGTGCATTTTTTTTTTTTTTTTTTTGTACCGGGCCAAAAAAACCAAAAACGAAATTTAAGATTATGATTTGCAATCATACTTCTTTCAAAACTTGGGTAAATATTCAAAAAAAATTAACGAGTAATAAAAATTGTTTTATGTATAATTTACATGTTTATTATTTTGAAAAAAAAAAAAAAAATAATTAAAAAAAAAATTTAGATTAAGAAATTTTAAGAGGGATTAAATGATTTTCATTCGATTCACATTTCGTTTACATTTTGTTTTTTTTTTTTTTGTTTTATTTACCTATAACATTTTACAACTTACCTGTTGTTTGTTTTGAATTTATGAATCGATTTATGAAAATGAATCTAGAAAAATAGAAATCTTTAATTTTGAAAATAGTTACATGGTTTGTGAAGGATTTGAATGTGGATGGGTTGTGGAATGGATTCTTTATTTAATAAAAAATTAAATTAAAATATTATTAATCTATAAATAAACTAATACATGAATATAGGATGAAAATGATTTAGTAAGTGGTAAGTAAAAAATTAAACCAAATAACAAGAAAAAGGTATAAGTTTTTAAATAGAAAGGTATATATATGTATTTTTAACACGGTTCTTAAAATAATCAATGGTTTAAAAACTTCCATGTAACTATACATAAAAAATAAAAAAGATTTGTGAAATTGGTAGTTTAAAACGTGAGGTGTGGTCGTAAATGTAAACTTTTTGACGTAAAATATGCCATTTGACATTTATTATGATTTTAAGACCAAACAATTTGCAATCAGTAGACATTCAATTTACAAATAAATTTTTGTGGTCGTAAAAGTAAATTTTTTAGTTTTGCAATGGATATAAAATCAACAGATTGTTTATGTTTTCAACTTTTGAAATGAGTTTCCATCGCTAATCTTGTACAAATTAGTAGTTTTAAGGTGGATGTGTCCCACAACAAACTTTGTGATTCACTTTCAGTTTCACTCCTGTCAATTTAAATTTAAATTAATTTACAAAAAAAAGACATAATATTTTCTTACTCACATTATTAATCATAAAAATAAAACAACGCTGAACGCTCAAAAAACTGTACCTTACTACTTGGTAAACTGATTGTAAATAAAAAATTTAGTTTGCATAGTTGACGTTTACTTTACACATATTTCACATTTACGACCAGGTTCAGTTAGCAATGATTTTTTACATAATTTTTGGTCGTAAATTCAAAATATGCATATTGACAGCAAATTTACATTTACGACCATAAGAGTGCCTACCCGTTTAATTTTTCTATATTATTTTTAATAGATCATTTGTATTTCTAGAAACATTATATAATTTTGATCATTGGAAAACTTTAATCTCATTTTCAAAGGCATTTAGAAGCGTTTTAGAGCGATTCTAGCTGTAATTCGTGATCACTACCTAAAAATTTCATAATTTCCATGTAAACACAAAATTATTTAGCTAACAGTATATTTTTAAGCTACAAATATCAAATGAATTAAGTTTATGAGTGTTCTTTTAATTAATTTAATTACATTTTTTTTAAGCGCTATTTATACCAAACTTTAAACAAAATTTCAAATTTTTGTTATCTCAAAAGTGTTAAGGTAATAAGGTTATCATCAAAACTAACAAATTGAATATACTTAATATACACACATTTGATTCTCAATACTCCAGTTAATCGTAAAATATCAGAATTTATTACTATACTTTTTAAAATAAATTTTACCATATGTTTTTTACCATTTGATAATCACAATGTGATTGAACGATTATATATACATATATATATATATATATATATATTAAATTTGAAAAAACACAACTGTTTTTTTTTTAATAATATTATAATATTATTTATATTAATAAATTAACTATTAAAATTATATTAAATATTACTTACGTTCCTAATAATTCTTTTAAATTGTATTTATCTTCAATTGATATTTGCTTGTCAGGTTCCTTCGCATCTTTTTTCGACTTTTTTCCCGAATCTTTTTTGCCGAACAATGGCATTTTTAATGATTTGATACTTTTTATGTAATTCACTTTTGTATTTAAAAATAATTATTTCTTTTAATTAAAATATTTTATATTTACTATTTTTGTAGTCCCTTTTCTTTTTTATAATACCTATATTTTTTTTTTATTTCTTTTTTTTTCTGTTGTAGATTAAGAAGTCATTATAATATTAAAAAAGACTTTTAGAATTTTAATTTTATATAAAAAGACTGTTTTAAAAATAAGAATTATAAATACTTAGGCTGTGTGTCAATCGTGTTAAAAATCGGGTTAAATTTTATCCGAGGTTAAATTTTGACACAAATCGTGGTGAATGTGATTGTCAAAAATTTAACCGGCTCTGGAGCTGCATAAAATTTATCCATCGAGTTAATTTTTTGACATTTGCGAAGAACAATTCAAACTTATTATAAAATATAAACAAAGTTCACACAGCACGTACGGAAAATTCAATAATGGCTGAAAAAATTATTAAAAAGAAAAGAAATATTGCGAAACCATATAATAAATGTAAGTAAATTTGTAATACAAATAAGCATTATTATTATTTATGCTTATTATTAAACCCCTATAATATATTTTTACAATATTTTTTATTTATTTTGTAAAGGGAATCATGAAGATAAAATACAATTAATTAATGAAAGAATAAAAAATGATAGAATGTTTACATCTAAAAATTCAAATATGAACGAGGCCTGGAAGTAATTTATAAATTAATTAATTTTTTTCAATACTTTAATTTACTTGTATACCTTTCAGATTCATTGCAGATTATTTTTCTGAAGAAAAAGATTATAAATTATGTAGGCAGCAATGGAAAAATTTATTACAAAAATATAAGGTATGTTTTGTATAATTACGATACAATTATTATTGTAAGGCTGTAACATATATACTAGAGTTTTTTCGAGAACAACACGGGTGATGGAGCTGGCGATGACGCACCAGATACAAAAAAAAGAGAAGATTGGCCATACTTTGATCTTATCCATCAATATGCATCAAAGAAAGATAATTATAATCCACCATTTTTGATGGATAGTACAGAAGGAATTATAGTTTCATCAGGCAACTATTCAATACAGAAACCTGGTTTCATCACTACTAGACGAACCTGAAATTAGCATGTCGTCAGTACCAGAATCTGATGCAAGCACTTCTTCTAAACAAACACCAACAACATCAAGAGTTAGGAACAGAGAACCAACAACCTCTTCGTCTTCAAAACAAACACCCAAAAAATATACAGCATTCGAACAACACATAATAAAACGTGACATTAAATTATCAAAAAAAATGAATTCATTAATATACACATACTTTAGAATTTAATTACCTCTCTAATTTTTCTTTTTCTTGTGGATAAACCGCAATTTACGATACGCTCATATTGTAGGAGAATCATTAATAAAAGTGGAAAAATAGTAGATGTTAAAATTTGATTCATTTTATTACTTTCGGAAATTTTAAAAAATTGTCTCAAAATATATTTAACTTTTTAACGCAGTTGACACAGCTAAATTTCACCAAAGGTTAAATTTTACTTACCTTCACCTCAACCGTCAAAATTTATCCTCGGCTAAAATTTAACCCGATTTTTTAACACGATTGACACACAGCCTTAGTATAAGTTTAAATTCGCTATTAGGTATGTAAATATGATTGAAAAATGTCATTATTTTAAGAATAGATAATTCGGAAAACCTATTGAGAAGCATCAACTGTCACACAACATCTTCAGAAACTAGGTGAAATATTTTTTTTTTTTCAATTTTGTAAAATACAGGAAATCAGAGAATATAATAAATCTTTCGGCTTAGTTAAATAATAAAGCTGATCAAGTGCAAGGTTTCGGATTCAAACCCCGATTAAATCATATCTAATAAAACAAAAAAAAACAAATATAGAAAAGTGTAATATATATAATTCTTGTGTAAGAAAATAGATGGCGCACAAAATTTAACATTTTGTGTATTCATAATCTTATAAAATAGCAGTTGAGGAATCTGTAGCTGAATAATCAACTTAGTTAATATTACGATTAAAAAAACTGCAGCCTAATTTAAATGACTATTCAGCCCTATACTCCCTTACTTAAAAAAGTTGAAAAGGAAATAAAAAAAAAATCTCAAAGGATGTGAAATTAAATTTGCTTAACTATATCGTTATCGAATATACTTTAATACATTAATATGTTTAATTTTAAGGATTTCTTTTTTAACTTAAACTACTTCTGTCTGATCTATTTAATATTCTTTACTAAAAATAAGGACGAAACTTAAATGACAACTTCTTTAATTACAATTCTATAGAGAAATATGGAATTATTCTTTAAATCTATAATACAATCTATAACAAATTTTTTTTTTTTATTATAATGATTTTCAAAAAATTGCCTGAATTTTAAAGCTCTCTATGTGGTATAAATAAATTTTTAATGTAAGAATTTACCTGGTCATTTACCAACAAATATATAATACATAAGTACTTATAGTTAAATCCCAAGTGTACTTTTGAAAACGACAGGTACTCTTTAAAAAAGAATTATTTGATCAATATATGCTATTTAGCTATACGACAGTAGCCCCGACATTTTTTAAAACTTAACTTAGGATTTAACCTAAATTGTAAAAGTACAGTTTGGTATTTGTGTGATTCGACATTAGGTTTAGGAAGTTTGTATATAATTAATAATTAATAAAATTAATAGTATAAAATTATTTCAATTGATAAATTTCGATAAATTAACGGTGTAGATTTAACTAATTTTCATACTTTGTAATAAATTGCATTCTATACATTGAATGTTGCAAAAAAACCATTATAAAATGCTGTTAAATTTATAAAATCAAAAATAATCATTGGCTCGTAGTTTGAATTAAAAGTATATATATAGTACTTATATGGAGTTAAAAGTAAGTGATAGTTTAAAATAAAAGTGGCTTTTTAAATTTTTATCTAAATTAAAACTATATATGTAAATTAAAAATGTATTTATTACAAAATTTTTATTCCCCTTTTATTTATTTCTTGAAGACGTTTAAGACGTAAGTATATAAATTCTAGAAAAAGAAATTTAAGAGTTTAGGTTAAAACAGTAAAGGTTAAAAGTTATTAAAGTTATAAAGTTATTGTTTTTTATTTTATTTCAAATAAATTATTATAAGTATTACTACAACGTACTATACTTATTTAAGAAAACGAATTTATAATACTAAACTTTTGTTTTCAAGCTGATATTAAACGGATTTGATTCCGCAATATATACTTAAACCAGTGATGAGCTGTAGCCGGTTCGCACCGGTTCTATAGAACCGGTTGTTAAATTTTTTGTAGTTTATAGAACCGTTTGTTAATTAGGAATCAACAAATTAATTTTGTTGATACCTAATTAATAGGTGGCACTATAATTAAAAACAACCACTGCTGGTTATTATCAGGCAATCGCGTAGAGAGAGAAATTCTCAATTTTTTTTTAAATAACCACCAATTTTTTAAATTTTGTATGAAAAATTTTTAATTTTTCATCGTCCTTCTATGTTTTGATATACTTCCCGTTAGAAAAATTAAAAAATTTTTATAAAATAATAAATTTTGGAATTTTATCTAACAGCTGTAAAAGAAAAATATAGTGCAATGTATACTTTTCATTCATAAATTAAGGTTTAAAAAAAAACCCTTCATGAGAATAACTAACGTGGAACAACCTTCATTGACATGCTAACGCATACTAAAATAAAAATAAATATCGTATATAAATTTTTTATTTTCTGAATCAGTTTAGAACAATTTTTAATAAGGTAAGCGTGGCAATCATGGTGCAAATCATTTCTTAAAAAAAAAAATAATTTTGAAATACAAAAACATTTTTTCAACAAAAAACAAAGGCTTTCTTATTAAATGAAAAAATAAAAGAAAATACATTTCAATAAAAGGAAACAAAATGATTTATTTTTAATTCATTAATAAAAGCATTTTCTTAAAAAAAAATAATAATTCATATAAAACAACAAATAAATATTTCTAAAAATTAAAATTAAAGTAAGAAAACGTCAAATATAAACTAGTATAAAAAATAAAAAAAAAATCTATTCAAATAAAACGATATTTTATTGAAATAAAACGATTTTTAGTTTTTGGTTTTTTTTAGAACCGGTTGTAAAATGTTTGGCAGCTCATCACTGACTTAAACACATAAGGTAAATGGCTATAATTTCGTCCTATGGCGGTATTATCGTCCTAATACAGTTTTTTTTTTTATAACTTCGCTAAAAATTGAAATAAAATAAAATTAGACTATGCATAATATTTTCTAATATTTCTTTTGTCATTTATTAAAATATCGCGATTAAATTCACAATTTAGCTGTTTTAAAATTCATTTTGAAATGGCAAGTGTCTAATGCAGCTCTGTTTTGTATTAATTTTTTATTAAAAAGTTCTAAACTTAAGGGAAAAACAAAATTCGTGTTTGTGAGAGGAATAAAATTTGGAAAATAAAATTTTTAATTACATTAAATAAATTTAAGTTTAAACTGTAATTTTTTTTCATTAATTGTAAATTTGGTTACTAATTGTGATTATTATAGTAAAAATAAATTAGGACGGAATTATGGACATTATATTTAAAAAATGTACATTATATCGTCCTATAGGACGAAATTAGGTTTGCGAAGAGCTTTTAATTAATTAATTTTTTATTATTTTAAATCATTTTGTTTTTTTATTTATTAACAGCATTTGATAGGTAATTTAATATATAATATAAAAACCTTTTATCGTCCTATACTTTTTTTCTCAAATTTTAAAGTTATACTAAAAGATAGTTTAGGAAGATTTTACGTACATTGAATAGGACGATATTAGGACGTACTTTGTATTAGACGATATTGGGAACATTTTAATGTAAATTGAATAGGACGATATTAGGTTGAGTATGACGATATTAGGAATATTGCAATTTATACTTATTTTTCATAATTTTTATGAAAAAATAATTAAAGAAAATATCTCAAAGGAGAAAAACTGTCTCCACCTTGGTAGGTAATAAAAAAATGACGGAAACGTTAAATTTTTTTTAATGAATTCTGATTTTTAATAATTATTTATTTTTTTTAATTTATGGTTTAATTTATTAAAATTATTTAATTAATTATTTTTTATTTTCAATTTATATATTAAATAGCTATGAAAAATTACATAAATAGATAACTTATATATGAAAACACACTGTTTCATGTGTATTTTAAGATAGGACGAAATTAGGTACAGCAATAGGACGATAATAGGAATACGAAATTTTCAAACGTACGAAATTATGTACAAACAATCCAAATTTTTTAAATATATAATTTTTTAATATATTTTATTAAAATTATCGAAATAAAAACGTAATTGAAAAAAAAAAAGCCTAAACTTTCATAAAATGGTATCACATTATAAAGTTTACTTTGAAAACCTGTAAAATTAATTCATTTTGTGCTATGACCAAAAAAATATAGGACGATAATATAGCCGTTTACCTTATATACATATTATATAAACGTAAGCACAAAATAAAATGATAATTAAATAAGTATGTTGTTATTGCTTAAAACTGGTTTAAAAATTAATTCTTTAAACTATTCTCGGTTTTATTCTTTAATTATATTTGATTGCTATATATCTATATGTGAGATTCCAAGATTGTTTTCTATAGTTTTATAATATTTTTTTTTTTTAAGTTTTTTTAAGTTTGAATTAACATCACACAAAAAAATAAAAAAAAAGAGTCAAATATCATCAAAGGATGAAATATTTATGAAACATGAATATATATTTCGAATTAGGACCGTTCCAGCTCAGAATCATTATAGGAATAATTGATTATTAAAAACTAAACAAAAATTTCAAACTAAACTATTTCTAATTAAATATGTTTGTAACTAAAATTAACCTACTGATTAGTAAACAATAAATAAAATGATAAGTTTTTTTTTTATACTTATAAGTTTTTATATTAAATAAATGTAAAATACTATTGTTAAACTTTTCTGATCTTAAGAAAGATTAGAATTTATTTGTTTCTTTTACTCTGTAAATGCATATTATGTATTCAAATTGATTTTTTTTTAATTACAATAGTACTTGGTATATGCAGGTACTTATAAATATAAAAATATTAAGTTGAAATATTTAAAACAAAAAGTTCTTATACTTATGTAATAAGTATTAAACCGGTTAACAGTTTAGCACTTACGTATACCGACCGATCTATGTCTTTTGTGTTGAAGGCTACCATACAGTATTATAAGATTTAAATTAAGTAGAAATAGATAAAATATACCTTCAATTAGAAATTCAACAAAAAAAAAAAGAGATTAAATTAATTTAAAAAAGAAAACTATATATTTTATATTAGTTTGGTTTGGACATAGTAAAAAAAAAAACCCCCTTGCTTTAAAATCCTTCATCACCCGTTTTTTTTTTTTTTTTTTAAATAGGCATTTTTAAGTACCTATACGTATAAATGTGACATTCTGAAATGTTTGAAATTACCTTTTTATAAAGGTAAATTTAATTAGCTGTTAACATTGTACATTTTAATAGCCTTTATGTAATTTAAATTAGTTTTTTAAAACACATGTGTTTTTTTTTTTTTTATAGTTTCACAAAATTTTTAAAAAAAATTTCGTGGCTCCCAAATAGTCATACATATATATATACAAAGATGCAATTAAAAATTTAATTTTATAAATTTATATCGAACAGTAAGTATTAAAGTAAAAATTTAAGTAGAAATAGAATAAGACAATTTAGTCTATAATCATACCCAAAACCAAGTAAAAGCTTAATATTTTATTTATTTATTAATTATAAAAAAAAACAATTATTTTAAAATGCATATTTTTTTTTCGATATCCTAAAATTCCAAAGTTGCTTTTAAACTTAAAATCAGAATAACATAACATACCTATTTTACATTTTTCATTTCCCATAGATAAACTCTTTCATATGTTTAATAACTAGATTATACTCATCTAAAAATTATATTCCTGTGCAGGCCATAACAGAGGGTGGGCCATGAGGGCCATTTGGCCCAGGCCCCGAGTTGTGAAAGGGCCTCTATTTATTTCCTAATTTGGTCACAGTAGGTGCGGAAAAATTAGGTTGAAATATTATTTTGAGTATTAATTTATTTTATTTTAACCAAAGATTTATAAAATATAACGATACAAAAGTTATAGTAAAAATTTCAAGTTATTGTTATATGTATGTATAAAACTTTTTTATGTAGTAGGCCAATTGCATAAAAAAGAATATGTTGAACTTTGAAAAATTCAAAAAATTTTAACGTAGTGGCCAATTGCATAAAAAAGAATATTTAATTTTCAATTATTAAAAATTTAACTATATTTCAGCGTTGCCAACCGTACTATAATTATAGTATTGTACCATAATTTAACCAAAAAACTTTATTTTGTACTATGTACTATAATGAACCATGTATAGTACGCCAAAATACTATTATTTCCTTAAACTCAAAAATAATTTAAAAATTGAATAATTAAGTATTAATTTCATGCAATTTGCCTGAATTTTTTTATAATTTTATTTTTATCATGATTCAGCCCGTACCGGTCCGTCTAAATATTGTGTAAATAAAGATTACCCTTTTGCTGGGTAAAGTTATTAGTATTAAATATCATGATATTGATTATATTCTAAAAAAAATGCATTTTGTGCTAACTGGGCAACAACTGAGTGCTGTCATTGTTATCTTGTCAGTCTTAAACTTAATTCTTATAGCTATTTCACATTAGCAGATTTTTCAGACGACTTTTCATACGCCTAATATAAATTTATGTTATTTTTTTTTTTTTTTTTTATTTTTTATTTTTTGCTATATGTTTAAGTTTGTATGCTATTAAAGAAAAAAAAATGAAATAAAATAAAAACCATTAAATTTCTATAAAAAAAAATTATTTGTTATAAGTTTTGTAATGAGTTCTAATAATTATTGCTGG
>OY720446.1:4170368-4431417 GCA_963082915.1 Dolichopus griseipennis | reverse complement strand
CATAACACACCCCACATATTTTTTTTTTAATATTTTTTCTACAATTCGTCCTAAAAATTAGGAAGCATATAATTTATTCTAGTTTTGGTTTTTTGAATTCTAGTTTAAAAGATCTTTAAACACAGAAATTCACATCTTTAGATCTTGTCATAGTTTATTGCCACATTAATTCTATTTATCATTTCTCACTACATGCGTGTATATGTCTTTGTATATTGGTAATATAATTTTAAGTTTCTACTAAGTATAGTACATCATATAGTTTTTTTTTTTTTTTATTTAAGAAAACACGTGTATATATATATTTAAGGAAACACGTATATATATATATATATATATAAATTATTAATTTACTTTTCTATTATTTAATAAAATTTTTTTTTATTTTGGAACATCTTTAATTTTTCTTTTTTATGGATTATCTTTAACTATAAATACACTAAATTGGTAGAGTATTTCCATCTTAACTTTTTCATGGAAAACTTTTCTATATAGGTATACGTTTTGTCGGGTTTTGAAACTTGTCAACAAATTTCTAGTCTATGTTGTTCCATTAGTCAAATCAATTGACAAGAAATAGTACTCGTGTTCGTAACTTAAACAACTTTAACAAAACTTACAACCCTCTTTCCAAAATTTTTATGTATATATATATATATATATATATATATTCAGCAATAGCTTAAACTTTAAAGTATGATAAAGAGATACATATATAAATTTATTGAATATTACGTTACATGATTGTACGTTAAATGAATTAACCCCGCCCGCACCTCTATTTTACATCTAGCGGAGTAAAATAAAAAAAAAAAAACAATATTACTTCCGCTCTTCAAAAAAAAACTTCTAGGAATTTATCATACTCATACGTTTTTCACGTTTTCAATACTTCTCTTGTGCAACAATTTATAAAACACAATATAATACAGAGAAAAAGAAAAATTTTTTTTTTTAATGTTTATTTTAAGGGTATAGGACAGTTTACCATAAGATACATTGCAAATGTGTCGTTTTGCGCAAAAATCCTATGGCATAAATTCACATATCACAAACTACCCATCCATTTTGTAAAAAACCGACGTTTCACAAAAAAAAAATGTTTGACATAAAAGGACATTTTGTCAAACTAAAAATTTAACAAAATAGATGTTTTAGAAAATTATACATTTTGACATATAAAAGACGTTTGTGTCAAAGTGTAATTATTTAAAGCATCTATTGCGATTACCAGAGTTGTATAATTTAAATTACTTGGTATTGTGATCTAGAGTAATTATTTATAACAATAGATACATTTTATAAAAAAATATGAAATTATTAAATTTTATAATAATAACAATTTGATTTCTCTATATCAATTTCACACCCCCTTACTTTAACCATAATTTTGACAGTTAATGTCAATAATTTTTTAAAGAGATGGTTAAAAAGATGTCAAAGATGTCTCATCTGTCAAATATACCACTATACTAGATTTTAACTATAAATTGTTTTTTATCTACTTTTATAAAATCGAAAGTATCCCATAATAAAAACAGAATATGTCAAAATAATTGTCTCATTAGTATAAATAAATTACAATCTGTCAGAATTTTTACAAAATGAAAGTTTGCAAAAAAAAAAATTAAAGTTTTATAAATATTATTATGCGAAAATGGAGTTTTGTAAAGTAGAAATTTATAACTGACCCCGCTGCTCCCTTATTTAATACAATCGAATTAAATTAATATATTTAGTCTTTTTTTTTCATTTTTAACTGTTATTCATGATTATTAATTTCCCCTATAATTGTAATTAAGGTAAATTTAAGAAACTATAAGATACTTTTATTAGATATTTATCTTATCAGAAGTAGTAAACAATTTTTTTTTTTTAAAAACTTTATTTGTTTTTTTTTTTTTTTTATTTTATTTATAAACCAAACTGTAAGTTTAGATAGAATATTATTAAGTAAAAAAAATTGGCGTCCTTGGTAGCGACAACTTCTATATATGCGCTTAATATAAAAAAACGAAATAAATGATGAAGTATTTATTTGTTAATATGTATATATATACAAACAAATATTGGGTTAAAGTGCAAACTATATATATAGTATAGTCTTTGCATATAGAAATTGTTGTTGTTTCATATATAAAAACACAATGTACACTGAAGAATGAAAGAGAATTAAAACAATTTAAAATGGTACCAAATTTAAATTTATGTTTTCAAGACCTGTGCGAAATATAATTGTGTGTATACAATGAATATTGAAAATATATGTATGTACATCAATAATACAACGTCAAATTATCCTTTTAAAAAATTCTATATATATATATATATATATATAAATGTACATATATATTTTTTTTTAATTTATATACCTGTATAACAAATAAAACATATATTTAAAGGACGATCAGTGTTAGTGGTTCAACAACCTGTTATGCTTTCTATACGGTTTTACAACAGGTTACATATAAAAAAAATAAAAAAAAAACAATAGATAAATGTATAATATATAAATATATATATAATTTGCTTTTTGTTTACATACAGTTTTTTAACCTGACGCGACTGGCGCAAGACATATGTTTAGGATGGGAATAAAGTAGCAGCTGCAGGGATGAAAAACTGTTTCTTTTTTTTTCTTCTTGTTGTTTACAACCTTGAATCAATTTATTATTTATTTATTCTTTTAACTAATAATAATAGATCTATAAAAAAAACGAGGAAGAGTGTAGTAGAGTAGACTGTGTCAACTCTGGGATACCCGTATGACCGTAACATATACATTATATCATCCGGTAAATTACTTTTAGCAAAATTTCAGACACCCAGCTTTAATAGGTATAGAGTAATGCTCATATAAAAGAAGGAGTTGTATGGCAGCTACTCGAACCCACTGCAGTAGACCAACCAAATTTTGCAAAAACTTTGGCCATAAAACTAAACTACTTTTGGCAAAATTTCAGACACGCAGCTGTAATAGGTACGGAGTAATTCTCATATAAAAAAAAGAAGTTGTATGGCAGCTACCCGAACCCATAGACCAAAATGGCTGGATTTAAATAGCGATGACGGCTATTGCAAAAAAACGGATTTGCGAAAATTTCAAGATCCTAGCTCCTTTAGTTTTTGAGTTATCGTGCGGACGGACAGACGGACGGACATACATAGCTAAATCAATTTATTTTTCGATTCTGATCCGATCCATACACTTGAGTCTATATCTACCCCCCCTCCCTCTCTGCGTTACAAACGTAATGGCAAATTTATTATACCCTTTGCCTATATAGTCATACGGGTATAAAAACGAATAGGATTAGAATACAGTTAAAAATTAAAAAAGTAACCTACTGATTTTGCTGAACTTAAATCGCAAGTATCAATCCAATTATATAATACGAAAATTTAAAAATCTTTTATGGAATTAAGGTATAGTGTGAAAATTTTTGTATTTCCCAAGAGTAATTCAGAAAGTATATAAAAATCAGATTAATCAATTTTAATTCAGAAAACGTCTTAAGAATTATAGTTATACAAGACTGTTTTAGGGTCAGACGGATAGAGAGAAAACAATATAGGCACATTTTTACGATATCTTTTGAAAATGTACTAATAATGAGAGATATTTTAAAATCTAGTTCGGAACAGAATTGATAGGTGTCTTAATCAAAACAAAGAAAACTGCCCCCAATTTTTCTTGAATGCTCTATAGTTCTAAAATTATTGGACACATTTCCCATGCAAAAATGTTGTCATAACGGTACTTCCTACAGGATGGTATATGTCTAGGCACTTACTTGCGAATCAACCCAGTATATATACATTTGTGTGAAAATAAACTGAAATGGATAAAAGAAATTAAAAAAAACACTTTCTATAGGCAATAGATGAAATAAAATAAACACAAATATCAACACATTGCTCAAGAAGTGAATAGGGCGTATATTATATAAGAACAACTGCACATCAATATTTTTTTTGATATTATGATTTGAAATAAAAAATACTTAATTTTTAATTATTATATCCTCGGTCATTTCCTTATTTTTATTATTACGTATATAAATTCTTCGATAAAAAGAATAAAATAATTTTATATATATATATATATATATATATATATATATATATATATATATATATATCTATACATTGGAATTTTAAATGCTACAATACACATATAAAATATTCACATTATATTATTCAGTTTCCTATAATATAAGGATAACAAAATAATGATGCATGTCTTTTAACATTATTTTTTTTTAAGGAACAGCTCTTTTCATTTAAATATATTAAATTGTAATATCAATAGGAATATTTTGGACTGGAATTGTAATATAAAATAACAAATTTTTTTTATTTTAAAATATTCAAAAATAAAAAAAAAAAACAAAACACTTTTATTTTTAAAATTTTTTCCCCTAGGAAAAAAAATAGGCGCGAAAGCTGGAATAGAAAAACTACACCAAGAGAATTTGCAGGTAATCTATAAACAAATATCGGAATTATAGATTTTACCAAACCACTGGACTGCGTCGAAGCTCTATTTAGAACTTCTAATAATTCTCTAATACTAAAAATTTTCATCGAAGTATTCTAAATCTGAATGCTTTATTAAGTATGTCAAATTCTAAAATTTAAACTGCTCTCATGTTGGCTACTGTGGCACTAATAAAATATTTATTAATGAAAGTTTATCAGCACACACAGCTTCCTTGCTTCGCTTAGCTAGGACTATGAAAAAAATGGATGGCTACGTAATGTCTATTCTAGTAATGGTTTTCTGTTTATTATCAAAATGGAAGGCGATGATCCCATTAAATTTAATTCTAAAGAATAACTATTAGCCAGAAACGAAACAACTAAATCAAGAGTGGACGAATTACTGATGTATGCTGTTATTCTACTACTTATATTTATATTTTAATCATTCACATTTCTATATTATATTACATTTTTTTAAATTATTTTTTTTACTTCACTTATTTTAAATTTTGATGTTCTTAATTTTTATTATTTTAATAGGAATAATTACGATCGCGGGAATTTCGGCAATTGTTTACTCCTGCTGGTTATCATCATGAGTATATCTTTGCAGGCTCAATTACTTACTAGTTTAAATAATCGTTTCAGTATGTCCGAACAGCAGTACAATTTTTTCGGGTTTGATTCCTAATATCGTATTACGTTCAGCTTTTAAAAATTCAGAACGCCTTAATGTTTTACATTTAAACATATGAAGTCTTTTACCTATAATTGATATACTTCGATCATATATTGCAAAACTTAAAGTTCACACTGAAGTAATACGGTCAGAATACCTGGGTTCAAGCTTTACAAGTGTGATAATTCTCAACTTAATGCTTCAGGTGGTCAAATTCGTGGTGGCGGGGTTGTTATGTTCGTTAAATGTGGTATCTCTATGCGAATATTGCAGCATTCTTCTCAACTTGACGAAATTGAACATATTTTAGTAGAAGCTAAAGGTGCCCGTGAAATAGGGCCATACGAAATAAAGCCATAATGATTTTATTTCGCGTTTGAAAGAGAAATAAATTTATATGGCACATTATTTCGCGTATGGCTTTATTTCCAATTCAAGTGCAAAATAAAACCGTATTTTCCAAAATTTTACGAAATAAAACAAAATGAACAAAGTGAAAAAAAAATAGAAATTGATTAATAAGTGTAATTTTTTTTATAAACTGAAATAAAATATGTAAAAAAATATATTTTTTTATTGGGGGGGGGCTGCCACCACCGAACCCCTGCTAACTCAATTATTAAAGCTAGATTTTGCATTCATACCTATTTTATTCAAAAAATAATACCAATTAGAATCTCATACACGCACATTTAATAAATATTCTGAAAAAGAGACCAATCCCAATTTCGAATCCCACTCTAAGATCCCACCTAATTCAGAATCTCACACATACATATATATATAAATATTCTGGAAAAAGCGTATATAACATTTATTTTGAATACAATTCTAAAACTCCTTTCTAACTATTTCAATAACAAAGTGATTAAAATAGTGGAAGCTATTCCAAAACCAAGAGTTTTTAAAAAAGTGCATTTTCAAAATTATATTATATTATAGTATTTCATACTGAGCTTAATTTTGGGAATATATATATATACTGGTTACTAAGTTACTGATTAAAAACGGAAAAATTTTAAGTTTTAATTACCCTCCAACGGGGAAGGTTCCCAAATTTTTACTAATAAAACTTATGATGATTTTCGAGGATGTAATCCAATTTCCCTCCCTTTAAAATTTTGAAGTTTTTAGAAATTAAATTGTGGCTTCCCCTAAAATTTAGAATTGTTCATAGAATTTTATTATCTAGGCAAAAATGGTTAAAACTAAGATCAACATTTAACACATGTTACGTTTGGACGGGTATTTAAGTTACAGGTGCATAAAAATTGCGAAATTTCAAATTTCGACTCCTTAACACTCCTAAACAGGGGGCGTGACAACCGCCGACTACTACTAATTTCTGACGATTTAACTTCTCCCCAAAAATTTTAAGTTTCTAACTTAAGCCGTTCAGAAGATATGAGAGGCAAAACTTTTTGCAAAAAATGAGTTTTGAATAACTGTTATTTTTAGTGCCGAATGATAAAGTAAATATCCAGATAGTGAAACTATATAGGGCCATTTTTACAAAATCTTTTGAAAATGTGCTAAAAATTAGAGATATTTTAAAATATATACAAGGTGGTGATTCTTAAACATTCTTTTTTCAGAATGCCAAAATCTAATTCGGAACAGAATTGATAGGTGTCTTAATCAAAACAAAGAAAACTGCCCCCAAATCTTCATTAATAGTTTATAGTTCTAAAACTATTTAACCCATCCCCCATGCAAAAATTTTGTCATAACGTTATTTTCTTCTGGGTGGTATATATCTAGACACTTACTTGCCACTCACACAATATATACACTTTTGGATGAAAATAAACTAAAAGGGACAAAAAAAAACACTAGTGTTTGTGTTTATGTATGTATGCTGAAGTCACTGCGATGCGATAAAAACGTGGCAAATTTTCTTCTTTCAACTAAGAAAACTCACTATTAGTTAAAAAAATAACAAAATATTCTTACATAGAATATCCGTTAAACAATTTTAAAAGTTTGAATAAATAAATTAATCTAATTTGAATTTTAAGAGAAGACATGAAATTTAAAAAATTTAATGAAAATTAGTCAAGATTTAAACCCTATATTTTGTAAATTTACAAATCTTTTGTGGAATATCCATATAACAAAACCCACAAACAGCTGTTATACTGAACCAACAAATTAAATCTATATTTCAATTTTAAATTTTGTAAATGCCTAAAACTTTAAAAAGTTATGCAGTAGATATATATTATGTTATATTTATTTGTTACTTTTTAGATTTTTCTTAATTATAATCCAATTTAAAATGTGTGTACGGTGTAATAAATAAATTTTATAATATCAAAAAAGTCTTCCTTAGTTTTTCTGGGTTATTGTATCGAATTGTGCAATTATTTTGAATTATATTTCACAGAATCATTTTATAATATTATTTATAACAATTTCAATAAAAATTGGTTTGCACCAATTTGAAAAAGTTCCTATTCAATTTTTAGAAACTTTACTACTTCTTTTTTTTTGTTTTACTCGAGTACTAAAAGTTAATTAGAGTACTTAAAAATAGATAACATACGGTTTATTATATCTGGTAATACCAGTAAAATCTCACTTCATATCATAATATTGACAATATCAACAGTCGATATTAGTTTTTTTTTTATGGTACTAGATGTCTCATCGCTAACATTTAAAATGCGGAAAAAATTGTCTCTAACTAAACGGCGCCACCTCGTTGAGTTATAATTGTCATTACATACAACCATACAACATACAATTAAAAAATTCCTTGCAGGTACTAAAATTAGCGGAGATTTAATCCCCTTCGAATTTAAAAATTTTTTGTATTTATGGATAACCCTAGCGCCACTAACTTTACGATTATGAAATACAATATTTATAGGATAATATAAAACACAGTATTTAGCAAAGACCTGAACCAAATGGTTTTTTATTTTTTTTGCAGAATAATTTTAAAGGTTGGTATTGTTAACAAATTTTTCTATTTTCAAATTTTAAAAATATTAGATATTGAATACTCCCATTTGGTTAATTTAGTAATTTGAAATAATTGATATTGAGGGAACATTAATTTTAAAAAAAAATGAAATATGATATCAGAAATTTATAACTTTTTGGGAAAAAAATAAATTCGATGAAAGTTGGTTGCTTCATAGAATTGACAAAATTCATACAATTGACAAAATCGTAGAATTTCGTTTATAATACAGTATTTTCACTACAAAATTACTACAAAAGTCATCAACAAATGATCTTCAAATTTTTGGCGTTTTGGAATAGGGCTAAAATGTTGTCTAGAGAACTGAATTCAGGAACTTTGATTTAATTTCACATAATTTTACAATATATATTATACATATTATGTATACGAAATTATTTAATTAAAACTACAATCTAATAAAAATATACAATTACAAATAATTTTATTTTAAAAATAATTATTTTGAATTCTCTAATTTCACTTATTTCCAAGTTTTTAATTTCTAAAGTTTTTTATATATTTTATGTTTTCTATTAAATATTTCCAAAGTTTGACTTCAATGGCTCCAAATACATATATTATACATATTGTTAGTATAAGACAATTATACATAAGCTTGGCTGCACGCTGGGAAATACCGCCACATCTTTTTAGAGCTAATATAATAGGCATAACTTTTTTCTTCACGTTTTTGATATGATTGTCCCATTTCAAATTATCATCAATTATTATTCCCAGATATTTAACCTTATCTACTCTTTCAATAGTTGTTTCTCTTATTTTAAGAGTAATATTTTCGTTTTTTCTTTGAGTTTTAAATAACAAATATTGGTTTTTTTTTTAGCGTTCATGAAGAGTTCATTGTAATCTAGCCAATTACATATCGCATTTAGATCCTTATTTTGTATATTTTCCAGTTCTTGTACTGATCTAGCTTTAGCAATGATATTAGTGTCATCTGCATAAACGTTATAATTTGAAATAAAATTATTTTTGAGCATATTCATTATATATAAAAGGTACAACACGCAGAGGTCCTAGCAGTGAGCCTTGTGGTACACCTGTTTTTATAATAAGTTCACCGCTAAACACTTTGTCCAGTGCTTAGCGCTAAGCAGTTCTATTTGTTAAGTAACTGCTAAATAAAAGATTACTAGTACCTCTTATACCCAATATATCTAGAAGATTAATCAGTCTATGATGATTTACTACATCAAAAGCTTTCGTAAGATCAATAAATACTGCACCGACGAAATGTCCTACACCAAGTGCATCAGAAATATATTCTAACGTAGGTGTTATTGAAAATTCTGTACCGCTGTTCTCTAGAAAACCATATTGATTTGGATCAAAACCAATCGTTTTTGAAATAAAATTTATCCTTATATTAATTACTTTTTCATATACTTTGAATATTGAGTTTAGGATGGAAATTGGTTTATAATTACCATATTCGTCTTTAGATCCACTTTTATGAAATACGCTTTTTTTAATGGATCGGGGTATACTCCTTCTCCAAGGCATTTATTTATCAATGTTGCCAATGTTTTTTTGATAATATTAATTAATTCTTGTAAGTCTTTTACCGTTATTTTATCTAATCCTGGGGCTGCATTTCTGTTTAACTTCATAGTAATTTGATAAATCTCCGTTTCAGTAACTGGTTTAAGAAATAATGTTTTATTATTTCTTTTTGGATTCAAAAGTACTATATTATTATACCCTACACCTATGAAATAGGAAAAGGGTATATTAACTTTGGCATGGTGTTTGTAACCACCTAAAGGAAGGGAGCTAGATAGGGAAAAGTATATATATTTGTAATCAGCGTGACCTCCTGAGTCGATATAGCCATGTCCGTCCGTCCGTCCGTCCGTAGGCACGATAACTTAAAAACAAATGGAGATATCTTGATGAAATTTTAACTAGGACAAAGTACGGCGGGTCGAAATCGGCCCATGGGTTCGGATTCTGGACCTTTTAATTATTCTAAGGGCCAACGAAGATATAAAAAAAATAAGGATAATTCAACAACTAATAGCGCTACAATCATGAATTTTGTGGTGTAGGTTACTAGTAATGAGACAATGGCAGGGACTGCGTAAGAACGAGTTCGGACCATGGATTCGGATCCTAAAAGTTTTTGATCGAATTTAGGCCAAACAAGCTTAATTTCAAAACCAATGAAGATAAAATTTTCAAATTTGGTATCAGTGTGCCTCTTCCTATGTCCTTAGAGTCTTTGAAATTTAGGACCAATTGGAGTAGTGCTTCGGGGACAATCCACACAGTAGCTTAAAATTAAAATAGAACATTCCAATTGTGTACAAGGGTTCACTAGTATTGAAAGAACGGCGCGGACTGCATAAAGGCGAAATCCGACCAAGGGTCGAAATCCGACAAGTTTCTTTTAATAAGTAATTAAATAATTGTACTTGTTGGGCCATCTTAGATTGACTGATTTGGAATTCTTATTCTTTTTTTTTTATTTCTATTTTTTTTTTTGCAGATACTAATGAATTTTATAAATTTTTTTAATGTCATCATACTCAGTGCAATACTTGATGAACGGTGTAAAAAGTTTTTATTATGTTTCCGAAAAATCAATTGTTACGATAAACCACATTATTAAAATGACGGCTCCCAGTGTAATCATTTAACGACTTGTTTTGGGTGCAGTAGGTGATGAACTACGAACAAATTTTGCACGACCCTGTAAATTAAATATCACATGTAAAGTTTCTGTTTGAGAAGTAATATGGCGTACACAGATTTCACAAGCCGATAGTTAGTTCTTCTTTCTATTTCAAATAATTTTAAATTCTGTTTTAGCATCACAGTTCTATAAAATGTACATTTGTACTATATTTGTTCTTCTGCGACTCCTTACCATAATTTAATTTATCTAAGCTCTTTTCTACAACAACTGACGATTTGTGAGCCCTATTTTGATTATATGTAAGTCTTTGTATCCCACATTACGACATAGCTTGGAAGAACTTCCTTCAGATAACTCACTGTCATAATCCGTTTTTAAATTATCATCTTCTATATTTTCAGTTCTATTTTAATCGTAGAGTTCCAAAAGAGCTTCCACATTTTTCGACGATAACTTTTTTTAATTAAATATACCCTACAACATCTTTATACTCGATACATATTTTTTTTATTTTATGTATAAAGTGTTTACTTACCAACCTACCTTCACACATAAGAATTTAAAAAGGTGTCTGGGCTTACTACTTACTCGTGGCGAACAGCTCAAAATTTAAAAAAAATTAAAAAAAAAAAATATTTTTCTTTTAGAACTTAAAAAATGTTTCAAACTATTTGCATTAAAACAGCTAATAAATATTGTTTTGACAGTAAATGTTATCAATTTAAAAAAAAAGTAATCACCGCACGTCTTTCATACTTTAATAATAATCAATACGAATGTGATTATAATTACAGTATGAATGTGATACTTTAAAGGTAGATGTGATACAAAACACCTCTTATCGTTTAAGTAATCATTCTTGAGTGATAACTAATAATTTATCAAAAATGCTATGGTTATATGTTATCATATTGTTATTATATGAACCTGAGACAAAAAATATGTTTTTCAATTAAAGTTTTACTTCTTAAAAACACGACTAGTCAACAAAGTTGAAATAATACTTCAAAAATTTAACACACAATGAAAGGAACTGTGAAAGTTTTCAACGACGCAAAAGTTGTTTTAGTTTTAACTTTAACTTTGATAGCTATGTTTTTTTGACATTTTGAAACTTTGTTGGCTTAGTCATGATTACGCTCGTTTTGTCCAACATATGTATATAATGATAATATAGATACTTACTTATTAACATACATACTATACCGGTATACCGTGCATACCCACTATGATATATAAAATAAAATAAACCTATTCCCTTTATTATATATATTACAAAACAAAATTAATAAAGTAAAATAGTTAAAAAAAAATTTAATTCATCATCCCATAATTTTTGCTTAAAAAAAAAAACAAACAAAAACAAACCATAAAAAAAAATACAAAAAAAAAAAAAAACAATTTGAGTTCATTATCCCATAATTTTTGCTTAAAAAAAAATTCACCCACCCTAAAAGTTGGTCGGAGTGATGTCCAACTTTGCCAAGTAACTTGCCCTATTACTTTACCTGCCCAATTTTAATTTTAACCGTAGCATCATTAGATTCATAGTTATTGAATTGAAAACTTTGTATTGCACCTGCCCGAAAATGGGGCCGTAACATTTTGAAACTTCATATAAGTGCCGGATTCATTATAAAACTAACCGTGTGTAATTTTCATCCTCGTATTATAATTACTTTTGAAGAAATTCATATTGGTGCAAAAAAGTTGTGTGGCAGCTCCCCGAAGCCTTGGTCTGATTTTAACCAAAAACAATAGGGAACCTTGAAATTATCTAAAAATGACTTTGTGTGAATTTCAAAACTCTAGCCCTTTTAGTTTTTGAGTTACCGTGCTGATACACGGACGGACAGACACACATAGTAAGATCTTTAAGTAAGCGCTTCTAGAGCGTCGCCTATAAAGAAAATTATCACGTCTGGCTATTCTTGAAGACTTTTTTTTGAGGTAATGTCATTTTTGTAAAGTTGGTATAGACATTACATTTTTTATACCCGTATGACTATATAGTCAAAGGGTATAATAAATTTGCCATTACGTTTGTGACGATATAGACTCAAGTGTATGGATTGGATCAGAATCGAAAAATAAATCGAGTTAGCTATGTATGTCTGTCCGTCCGCACGATAACTCAAAAACTAAAAGAGCTAGAATCTTGAAATTTTCGCAAATTCATTTTTTTTTCAATAGCCGTCATCGCTATTTAAATACAGCCATTTTGGTCCATGGGTTTGGGTAGCTGCCATATAACTTATTTTTTTATATGAGTATTTCTCTGTACCTATTACAAGTGCGTGTCTGAATTTTTGCCAAAACCTGTTTATAAAACTAAGGTTTCTAAGGTTTCTGCAAAATTTGGTTGGTCTCCTGCAGTGGGTTCGTTTGGCTGCTATACAACTTCTTATTTTATATGAGCATTACTCTCCACCTAATGAAGCTGGGTGTCTGAAATTTTGCTAAAAATAGTTTAGTGTGATGGCCAAAGTTTTTGCAAAATTTGGTTGGTCTACTGCAGTGCGTTCGAGTAGCTGCCATATAACTTCTTATTTTATATGAGAATTACTCTCCACCTAATGAAGCTGGGTGTCTGAAATTTATCAAAATGGTTTAGTGTAATGGCCAGTGTTACAGCAAAATTTGGTTGGCCTATTGCAGAGGGTTCGAGTAGCTGCCATACAACTTTTTCTTTTATATGAGTATTCCACTAAACTTAATAAAGCTGTATCACAGACTAATATACTATACAGATCCACAAAAGTTAAAATTTCATATTTTTCAGTAGCGAGATGAGTTCGTAGTTAAGGCACTGTTATACTAGAATAATTTATACATAAAACTAATTTGTTATTGTTTTTTCATTGAATGTTATACTGACGAAAAAAGAAAAGAAAAAAATAACAACAAAATCTATTTTGTGTTATACAAAAAGCGAATCAAAGAAAGAGAAACCAAAAAATAAAAATTATAAAAAATAGGAATGAGTATATCTATATATTTGATATTAATATTTATATTATACTATATATTTAAAATCACATAGTGCATGTGATTGTTTATCTTAAAATGGGAAACTTTTTTTCTTGCCTTTAAAAAGAACTGCTTTGTATAAAAAACGTATAATAGACTAGAGACTATTATAAGGATAGATAATAATTTAACGACTGAGCATTTAATGTAGGTTTTGTATGTAATTTAGTAAATTTTATAGTGCTATAAACGAAAATGCATGTTGTATATCCTGTTAAATTTTTAATATAAAAATATCATACGCGCCAGTTTAGTTATTTGAATATTTTTTAAAGCTAAGACAGCAGAAAGTTCAAATATGTGTGATCAGATCTATAATTTTGATTTAGGGTCTTCTTTGGGTTCAATACAAATTCCTAAACGTATCTATGAAGGTCCTGCATCAAAAAATTTAAGTAAGTATACTTATGTTATATATGTATACATATACCTATTATAAGATGTAATTTTATTATAAGATTTAAATTGTTTGGACTGAAGAAATAAATAAATATACTTAATACCTATAGTTTTTCATAAAATAATTATATAAAATTAAATAAAAAATCTCACTTACCTTAATAATAAAACTTATTTAATTTTGAACATCAATGATCATTATCCATTGAAAGTTTCTAATTCATTAAAATAAATTTTTTTGAATTTCTTGAATTTTTCTAATTTTTTAAATTACTTAGAATTTTTTCGTTTTGCTTGGAATTTTTCGAAAAATCTTGAATTTTCTTAAATTGAATTTTCTAAAAATTTAAAAAAAAAGAAATTAAAGATCAAAAATACATCTAAGTAAAATTAAAATTTTGACATCGTCAGTTTAAGTTAATTCGAAATTTTAGAAGAAATTACAAAGTATTAAAAATTCAACTAGAACCTGAACTTCTACTGTATCAATCTATTACAAATATACCGATGTGCTTCATAATTTTGTACTTAGTTACAGCTAAAGTCCAATTTATTTAAAAAAAAAATTTAATTTTTAATTGTAATATATGGGAGGAATACTATCACCCCTATTCTGGTAGGCGTAGCATACGATGAGTATCACAAAGGTGATGTTTGAATTTTCTGATAGTCTCAAATGTAATATTGACGTGATGTCAGTTGGCAACATCGTCCCGTTTGGCTATTCTGGAAGGCTTTTCTTACGACGTGATAACAATTTGGTATCACTTCTAAATTTGCCTATGAAGAAGTATCACATCTAGTTTTTTCTTTAGAATTTTCAAAATGAATAAACAAAAATGCAAAATCTAGAAATTAATTTAAATAAAAAGGTATATTTTTTACAATGGACGTTTTTATAAACATACAAAACATTTTAGTGTACGGGTGACTTACAACACAATCTGAAATAAAAATTACAAAAAAATGGAAAAGGAGAGGTATATAAGAATATTTTAATTAAAACTACTCAATTTAAAAAGTAGTAAAAAAAGAGTTACCAATTCAACAGTTTGAAAAATTAATTTCGTTTATAGGTACATAAATTATTTAAAAATTTAAATTTTACACTCCAAAACCAATTTTTACAATTAAAATTGCAACATGCCGATGGGACCACTTTTATAACATACAATCTATATGACATAAACTGTTAATTGCTGTTATAAAAAAATTTTATTGTGTTGTTGTTGTGTAATAAGCAACTCCACTGAAAAGTGTTGTCAATCACAATAGCCTATCAGAACAGGGGTGTATATCTTTCGATCATTCATCGTTGCAGTGCAAATAATTACATTATAAAAATGTTATTAAAACAACATAATTTCATTTAAAAATTTGTAATATAAATTGGATGCTAGACTCTAAGAATTAATTTTCGAAGAAATATATGCACAATTACTTTTACACGTTTTCGTAATAAGAAAACTAAACTAGATATAGATATATCTACAAAAAACATGTGTTTATAAAATACAAAGATACGATTTATAGACAGTAGAATACCTTAAACGTTTTTCTTTATTGTGCCTAAATTTTTTAACTCTTCTTTACAATTTTTTATTCTCACTTATATAGTAAATAGACTTCTAAGTACAAATATTAAAAAATATAAACAAAAAGTTTTGTTTTCAATATTATAATATAATAGTTTTAAAATAAAAATAATTATTTATTAATTATATATATACATATATATATCATTTTATTTATTTTATTTTTTTTTAATTTAAAGCATGCAATTTTAATATTTACATTTTTGATATAAAATTGGATTGTAATTTTGTTGTACAGAATAGGTAGTTTAACTCGAGAAAGATATTTTGAATTATTTGTTGAAATGACTCCTTAATATTAATATTAATAGAAACTCTTAAGTATTGTTATATTTAATCAATCCATTTATTTACTCAAATGTGCTCCGTTTTTGTGGTTTGATTTATTTTATTAAAAAAAAATATTTTTTTTTGTTATAATATAAAAAAAACAACATGTTTAAAAAAAATTAAAAATGTTTCAAAATTATTTAACTGAAATAACCAATTTTTAAAACTGCAACATAATAATAATGATAACAATAAATTTTATCAATAAAAGAAAAACTAAATATTAATTTAATAATCAGAACTACCATGAATGTCAGTTATTGCTAATAATTTATTAAATTTGTGATTAATCTTAAAAAAATTATAAACATTATCACAAATGCGATCTGTTGATCAGAATTTCTGAAATATATCAGCATATTTTTAAAATTACTTATCACACTATTGAAAAAAATTTTGAAATTGCCAGAAGTCGCTTATAAAAAAATTAAGAGACATAATAATAAATTTAAATTTAAAAAAAAACTGATGAACAGCAAACAAACTCATATTAATAATTCTCACAAATACATTTTGGTTTTTTCGATATGGAAATAATTAAGAATATTTATTAATAAAATGATTTTATTGAAGTCATATTTTTTTTATTTAAATTTATTTCAATTTACTTTTCAGAAAAAAAATTAAGAATTTAATAAATTTTATATTTTCTTCTTAATAATAATTATCTAAACATAATAAAAATTCAAAATAGTAAATTTTTATACCAACAGTAGCAATAGTTCATGATATGGTTTTGAATTAAATTGTCAGTTTTCATATTTAAAAATAACTGATACACTCACGATATGCCTGAATTTAATTTATTATAAATTACTAAAAATTTGTACAATTATTATTTTTTGACATTTTATATAATATAACAATTTTTTGATTATAAAAATAAAAAATTATATTGAATATAAATAATATCAATTAAATTTATTATTTTTATTAAAATTTGATTATAATAATAATGATAATGATATAAAAATAATAATAAAAATATTTTAATATTATTTTCATTATAATTATTTTCATAATAATAAATATTTACTAGTTTAAAAATTATTTCTTTCATTAGAAATTCATTTAATATCTTTCTTCTACATTTAAAATTTTTTAACCAATTATTAATTAATATTTTATTAATATTATAAAAAATTTTATTTAATATATTCATATTATTTATATTTTTTATCAAATAATTGCTATTTATATTAATAATACTCATAATGTAATTATTTTTATTATTTATATTATTATAATTATTATTATTGTTAAAATTATATTCTTTTTTATTTATAATTGTATAAAACTTATCATCATATAATATAACTTTATGCGATATTTTTCGTAATGATCTGATATTCGTTATTTCTTTATCAAAAAATTTGTTTTTATTACCAGTTTTATAATTTAAATTATTCATTATATCATTATTTGTTTTTATATCATAATTAGAAATTTGAATATATTCATTAGTAGCATAATCATTTATATTAGATGAATTTAATAATGATGAAAATTTATTTGTTTTATAATTATTAAGGTATTTAATATTTTTATTTAATATTGTTTTATATATTTTCATCTTAGAATTTATATTAAATATAACATTATTATAACATTCATTAGTATTGCTATCGTTTTTATTATTATTTTTATCATAAATATTCGTAAATTTATAATTATCTTTGTTTTTTTTATTCAATGATATTAAATTATCATATTCCATTATACCAAAATAATAAAGTTTCTTAATAATATTATCAAGTTTTATATTTTCTTTATTATATTTCGATGATTTTATAAAATTAATATCATCGTTACTATAATCAATATATTTTATATTATATTTATTATATAAATAATTTTTTGAATAGAATTCTTTAAAAATATTTACAATTTGTGTATTTGTGTTAATATAATTATTATTATCATTATTATTATAATTAATGTCATTTGAATTAACTAAAACTGAATAAATGGAAAATTCATTACGATATTTACTAGGACGTAATTCCGTTTCATTGTTATAACGTTTTGGTGGTATATTTTTAATTTTTGTTGATGGTTTATATTCGGAATCAGATGAAAATTTTTCATGATCACTCTCATCACTTATAAATAAAGTAATATCATCCGCAATACGACTATTTTTATTACCACTCAAATTATTATGATTCTGATTTTGATGATTATGATTAGTTTTATTTGTTGTTGTTGCTGTTGTATTAACATAATTTCTTTTTTGATTCTGAATATTTTTACATTCATTATTTTTTTGTGTTGGGGGTAACATCTTCTGTAAATTATCTATTTTGATTGCATTTAATTTTAGATCATTATTTATATTTTCATTATTATTAAATTGATTTGAGGATAACGCAGTAGAAATATTACTATCATTACTTTTATTAACATATTCATTATCAATAAATTTCATATCATTTCTTAAATATTTATTAGAATTTTTTGTTTCAAATGCAATATTATCAACATATACAAAAGATGCAGTTGGTAATAATGGATCTTCAGAATTATTTTCAAAATCAAATTCAGAATCACTTAAATTAATAACTGAATCAATCTCTTCAATTTTTTTTGTTACTAACTGTGGTTTCATTTTATTATTCGCGGTAGATGCTGATGATATATAATAAGATTTTGAATATTTATTTTGTTTATTTGCTAAAAAAATTTGTTGTCGTTTTATTGTTGTTGGACTAGGAGGAGGTGATAATTCACAATATTTTGGTGCATTTGTTGTATTACGTCTTCGTTTTTGATTTTCTGGAACATAATCTAATGAAATTGTTTCAGTTTCTTGCAGTTTCTTGTAATTTACTTGACGCGGTTGTTGTTTTTTTTCATTTTGAAAACTATCTTGATATCCAATATAATATGGATCATTTTGTTGAACTTTTCTTATTTCATTTATTTGTTTTTTATTATCAATAAATTTTTGTTGTACATTAGCAGAATGACGTTTTATGACCATCATCGGCGAAAGTATTGATGCATTTTTTGTTAAAATATAATCATTTGTTTCTTTTAATTGCTTATTTGCTGCCGTTTCATGTTTTTGTTTCTTATTTGACAATTTAATTTTAATTTTATTAGTTGCATTTGTATCATAATATTTTTTATAACCATTATTAATATCAATAAAATTTTCATTATAATTTTTTCTTTTGTTGTAAAATTTTTTGATACGTTGCTGTTGCTGTTGATTATTTGTTGTCTTACATATTGTTGGTATAGGACCACTAACACTAGATGAACTTGATTCTGAACTATTATAATTATTATCATTCTCTTCATCTATTTGGCGATGATTATTATTAAAAATACTATTATCATAATTTTCATCTTCAAAATTAATATTAACATCACTACTATCAAAAATTATATCTCTATGAATATTATTCGTGTTAGTAGTGTTTGTAGTACGTCTTGAACGAATTCTTTTTTTTACTCTAGAATTATTATTATACGTTGTTGAATAATCTAATGATTCATTAGATGTATTTGATGTATTTGAAGATGAAGACATATATAAATCATCATTTTGTTGTCGATTTATATAATTAAGTTTTGATGCCATTTTTTCATTTAAAAATTTTAAAACATTTTTCATATCACTACGATTTTTTTTTTTCTTAAATAATGATTTATTAAGTATTTTTGATGATAAAGCTAAAGAAGATTTTGCTTTGTTTTTATTTTCGTTATTTAAATTAATTTTTTTCATAATATTATTATCGAAATGTTTTTTCCAATTTATATTACTTAATAAATTTAAATTATCGTCATTTTGTTTTGGTAATATACCAGGTAATTGTAAATTAATGCTTTTAACACTTGTTAATTTTAATTCTTTAAAATTATTTAATTTATCTAATAATTGTAAATTTTGATCTTGTGTATTAGATTCCTCTGAAGATTCAATATGTTGCTGCTTAATAGTTTGACGACTTTTATTTTTTTTATATTTCTTCAAAAAAACTGAATCTTCTAATTTATTTAAACGTACAATTGGATGCTGTACTAAATAATTATCAATCATAACATTAACTTTATTTTTTAATAATATATCAAAACTAGCACGATCTAAATTAATTTTCAATCCTTTTTGTAATGACAATGAATTCATATTATTATTTTCACTATTTTCAGTATTTTTATTACTTTTATTTGGCAACATAGATGTTAAATTTTGTACTGTATTATCAAAACTGCTACTTGTACTTGAATCATATACAAGTGATAATTGATGAGTTTTTATACCAGTTATTACCAATTTTTTTAATTTTTTATTTTCAGAATTAAGCTGGTCTTCATCTTCATTAGATTGACTTTCATATGATGGTTTATCATCATTATCACAATCGCGATTTATATCACCACCATTTTGTTTATCATGTACGGTTGTATCATCATCCAGTTTCGTTAATTGATTTTCTACGATTGTTATTTTCTGTCGTTTATTAAAATCATCATTCTCTAATACTGTTGAAGAAGCTAAATTTGACATAGATTTTCGTTTCAAAATGGTTTTTTGTTCTAATTCCATATTCTTTTCTAAAATTATGTTATTATCATTGTTTTTGCTAATATTTTTATTAGCATCATTTTTTTCAACAAGAAGTAATTGATTTTCACTAGTATTATTATTACTATTTTCATTATTTTTATTATTATGGACGATATTATTACTACAAATAAAATTGTCATTTGCATCTGAAACATTCGAAATTGTGGAATTCTCATTTTCACATTTATTTAATTCTTCTGATCCCGTATTCAAATTCCAGGTAACATGTTTTTTCATTTTATAATCATTACATGATGTTTCATGCATATTGTCTCCATTAACTCTTTCGCTGTTGTCATCATTGATCAAATTTTCAGTATTTTCATTAATTTTATCACTATTTATAAAATTTATTGTATTATTTAAAAATATATCATGAGTTTCTATTTGCTTATTAAATTGATATTCTATTATATTATTTAAATTATTTTTAATATTAGTTGATTTGAAGTCATTATCAATATTTTCTATGTGGCATGAAGTGTCTGTTAAGGAAAATATAGAATTGTTTCCACCATTACTATAATTATTATGATCATTGTCATAATCTTCATTACCGTTATCACTTATTTGAGCACATGTACTATCATCATCAGAAATGTAACTACTATTATGACAATTATCAGAGCTTTGAAGATCGGATTGATCATTTATTGATAACATTGTTTCCTTATTAAAAGTTTCAATTTCTACTACTTCTGCCGATGACGGAAAATTGATTGTTGAATTATTTTCATTTCCTTTATAATTAGCAGCATAATTACTTTTATAAATGTTCTCATTATATAATACTAAATTACTTTCAGATGAAGAATTATTTGATGAATGTAATTTTTCACTATTATTTTGTTCAACAATTATTTTATTAATTCGATTTTCATTATCGGTTGAAAAATTTCTCATAACCTGTACAAAATTAATTACAATAAATAAGAAAAAAATTAAAACGTAAATTATAATTAAAATAGAGTATAATATATCTCGAACTTACATTATCATCGTTTATTGGTTTTTGTACAATATTAGCCGATAAATCCATATCTTCTTCAGACTCTTCTGGATAATAACAAATTTCTTGTTTAGATGTTCCTGGAATTGCTAACATTTCCGAACTTATTTTTGATGGCAATGCATTTAAAATTTCTGCTTTTTGATCTAATTGTTGTTGATTTGGTTTTTTTGGACGAGTATATGTTTTAGTTACTGGTTGTATTGTTAATTCAGTTTCAGCTAAAATACTTGTTTGAAGAGATATATTAAAGTCTTTGCAAATTTCTTTTGGTACATATGATGAATTGAATAAATTTATATCACAATCATGGGAATCATTTTTATTTGAATTTAATTTAAAATCACTTTGTATAACAACTTCTTCTGATATCGACGGTAAACCAAATAACTCAGTTTCAATAAATTCATTTATTCTATCAAATATTTCTATTGTTGTTGGTTCAGGTTGAACGTTTTCTTTTTCTAATAATTGTAAATTTTTATCATTCGAATCAATCGAATTAGAAATACCATTACTATTTGCTAAATTGTTTGTTAGTTGTGTTGCTACACCATCATTCAAAGCACTGAATAGGGTATTTATTATTAAATCTTCATCTGTTTTTGGTTGTTGATGACTAGATGCTAATAAATCATCCGATATTTTAATTTCATTTTTATTATCTGATTTTATTGATTTAAGTTCTTCATCTATATGGTAAAAATATAAGAAATAAAAAAATTATTACTATATTTATAACGTCGTTTTAATGATCCAATATCAAAGTTTACCATAAGCAAATTAAATTTCATACTTTAAAGAATTTTTTTTTTTTTTAATTGTTTAAGGTATATTTCATATATTTCTGCTAACAACTATAAATATATATTTCATTTTCATTTCAAATTACATTTTACATTTGAGAGAAACAATATGGGAAATGTTTTAATAATTGTAATCAATAAAATCGTGAAATATTTTTCTTTTAGAATTAAAATTAAATTAAGTCTTAATTTTATCATGTAATTTTAATTTTTAAATAAAAGATTTAAAAAGGATAATTAAAATGCGAATACTTACCATGTAATATTTGACCGGGATCCATTTCTTTTTGCTGTTTATCACGTAATTTTTTTGTTCGATTTGATATTTTTGATGGATTTGGTAAGTTCATTAAATTAATATTTTCTAATCTAACAGAATTTAGACGTGTTACTCTTCTGCCACCAGGTATGTGTAATGCACTTGGATTATTTGTGTTATTCTTATTACTATTATTTAATTTTTTATCAAAATCATTTATATTTTGTAATATAGGAATTTCAAAATTATCAGAATTTTTATTGTTTTCATTTAAAGATAAATTTAAATTTTCTTT
The DNA here is from genome assembly GCA_963082915.1 of Dolichopus griseipennis. Lineage (NCBI taxonomy): Eukaryota > Metazoa > Arthropoda > Insecta > Diptera > Dolichopodidae > Dolichopus > Dolichopus griseipennis. The sequence goes on along the minus strand of OY720446.1, from coordinate 4,408,321 downwards.
TTGATTTTGATTTACAAAATCTTTATTTAATCGTAATAGTTGCTCTTGTCTTATAATAGTCGGTTTACGTCTTATATAATGACCACGTCCACGTTTAATACCATTATTATTATTATCATTATTATTATTACTACTATTAATTGATGTTAAATTTTTATTACATTTACGTTTACGTTTAATATTAATATTATTATCACTATCTTGACTATCATTATTTATTTCGTTTAAACCATTATTTATATTATCATTGTTATTATTATAATCATCATCATCATATTGTTGTTCATCAGAATCTGATTCAAATTCCTCATAACCTTTTTCAATACCAGGAAATTCTAAACTTAATGGTAAATGTGAATAATCTCTAGCATCAACTTTAACATGAGTTAATTTATCATTTGCATCAGCTAAATTCCTTTCAATATATAAACGTTTTTGACCAGGTTCCAATAATTTTTTCATAATGCATTTTAAATTTTCAGCATTTAATGACCATGTTAACAATTTTAAACGTGGTGACATTAAAACCATTATAACATCATCAATTGTATCTGTTGGTAAATCATCAGCATAATCAATTGTTTCTAATATATAATCTTCTGATATTAATTCAGATTCGAAGAATGTTGCTAATTCTAATAATTCATCTTTTGTTATTAATTCTACATTAGATATATCATCATTTATCATATCATTATCATTATTTATTGTTAAAAAATTTTTTAAATTTTTTGATTTTATCAATAATATTTCAAATATTTCATTGTCAACTAAATTTGCTAACTCATAACATGGACATAAAGAATATAATGTTAATAAACATTCACGATATAAATGTTTACTACTATCCTTTAAAAAGTTTGAAAATATTTTGTAATAAAATACTAAAGCTTTTTCGTACTTTATGACACTTTCAACATTCACAGGATATGAATATTTCATTTTTTCTAATTTATTTAATTTTGTTGTTATAATACTGAAAACTTTTTCCCATAATAATGATTTCCATTCAGGATTATTCTATAAAATAAAAATATAATCAAATTATATCAAACTATTTTTTTTTTTTTTTTTTTTCTAAAAAATTTAATATTATATATTTAAAATTTAACTTACAAATTTTCTCATAACATCACAGGCAACTACAATATGTTTAGGTTGAGCTTTTTCAAAAACTTTATCAAAAAATATTTTAATAACATTTGAATTATCATCAAGATGTTGCTGTATTAAAATTTCCCAAACGTTTGAAAATTTTTCAATTGTTTTATCATCAAACTCATCTATTGGTTTTAATGTTACTTTTGCAACAAAATATTTTGTTGAAATTTCTAATAATTGATTTCTGGATTCAGCAAATTTAGTACCATCTTTATTTAAATTTGAATTTCTAATTATTAATTTATATAATTCATCACTGTTCATACTATTAATTTCTGATACTAATTTTTTTCGATTTAATTCAGCTAAACAACAAAAATAAAGATCTGTTATAAGATTTCTTTGTTGTATTGATGTGGTTTTTATCAATGTATGTTCATTATTTAATGTTTGTAAACATAATTTTGCTTTTCGGCAAACAAAAAATGCTGATTCAATTAAATTTGATTCAAATAATGATTGTAAACGTAATATAATTACAAACATTCTTTCCTTACTTAAAAAAGTAATATCTAGAAAAAAATAAAAAAAAAAATTTTCCAAATTAAATTATAAATAATTTTAAAATTGAACTTAAATCACATATATAGCTCGATTTATATTATTTAATGTTTTATAAAATAAAAAATTAAAAAATTGTAAATTAACTGTTATTTATTACATACTATATTAAAATCGTTTTATCACATACCACAGTATAAATAATAATATTATTCTGTGATTAGTTTTAATTTAATAAATTTAATTAAAAAAAAATGCATTTTAAAATTTAAAATTATTTTAAAATTATTCACCCTGTAAATCTCTCTCTTAAAAATATACCTAGCATTCCGATTTCGAAAGTATAGCCAGAAATATTTTTCTAAAATTCTCTTTTTGACACTTAAAATTATATAATGTTTTTATTTGAGTATTTTTTATTTATCTCAAAAACTACTTATTACTTATTAATCAACCGGTAATAATGACGTAAATGGCAAAGTTGCAATATCAAAATCATCGAAGTACAAAAATCATTTAAGTACAAAAACTTATATGAAGGTGAATTTACCGTTTTCTAGATAGATTTTATATTATTAGTATTGTATTGAAAGTAATTTGTTAATATTTTGAGTTGAAATTTTTATTACAAAATTTGTACATGTTAATTTAGAAATAATTTATTTAAAAAAGTAATTTTTGAAAATTCTAAAATTTTCTTATATACATATTGGCAATATTAGCTTTGTTAAAAAAAAATTATAACAGTCAAATTTGACAGTTGTTAATGTAATTTGACGTAAAGCGATGAAAGAAAATTTAGAAAAAAAAAATAGAACAAAAAAAAAAAAAAAATACACTGCCAAATCAAATGTTATCCTATCCGCATCGCGTAACGTTTAACAATAAATATACCAATATGTATGTACAGACAAACTGTTATAATTATATATGAAAAAAATCAAATTTCAATTCCAGATAAAACAATAGTAATATGGAAACAGTAAGAGTGCAGCTTGCTTTAAAAAGTATAATACAAAAGTGCAATAAAAGATACAAAAGTGCTGGCTGGGCATATAAAAGAAGCAGATATAAAAATATCCACAAATAATTAATAAATATCCATGGATATTCATTTCACTCTGTACCAGACAAATTTAAAAATTGTACTAGGTACTCTGCTTCAATTTAATTTTAATAGTGTTAAATGATTTATTGTCCTTTGATTTAAGGATTGGATTCAATAAACAAGCAAGAGTTCAGGGGGGTGCAACTCCTTTATATTTCTAAAATAAAAAATGATTACAAAACTTTAAATTTGCCATTTTTTTTTTTTTAACACTCGGTTACTGTCCTCTATTTTCGTTACGTAGTTACTATCCAGGGGTGGAAAACACCCCATACATTCAAATGCGTATTTGAACTGCTATAACATAAATATCTTAAGGCATTTTTTTTTCCAGATTAAATCAGTAAAAATTCTACAAATTTTGGATATATAAACTTCATTTTATTAAAAACTAAATAAATAAATATATAGTAAAAACAAAAAATACTCCATTTAATAAGAAAATAAAAAAAAAATTAAAATTAAATACTTTTTAAATTATCACAAAATCTATAATTTTCATGCCACGTTCTTGCAATTGGTTGTTTTTGAAAGCAGAAATATAACAAATAAAAGTTTATTAACAAAATTTTTTTTCAACAGGAACAATTTTTTAGAGAAAAATTTGTCGTATGTATTTTGTCTTGTAAACTTGATTTGGGGTGGATTACAACCCCATGGACAGTAACCGAGGGTTAATTCTTTGCACACATATTAACGATAAATTATAAAATCGCTTTTTGGCCAAATTTGAAATTTCAACCACATTTTACTAATTTTAAATAAACAACGGATTTTAGTAAAATCCATATGCATTACAATTCGCTTATAAATATTCGCGGCGAAAATAAATCTTCTTCTATGCAAAAAGTTTGTATCTTACACACACACGCACACACAAAACAATTGAGCACACTATAATATTTTAATGAACATACACGACGACATTGAATTTTGTAAACAAACAAGAAAATATTTTATTTATTTTTTTTTTTTTATTTTATTGCCGAAATTTTTAAGCACTTATTTGCTCTTTTACTTCTTTGAAAATTTTTAATAAAAATTAAAACTTTAAATTTAAAAATATGTACATTTACTCGTATAGGTGGTGGTTATCCTAAAATAATTAATATCAGTAAAATTTGTTTTTTGCCCGGAAGTGTTCTAGTTTTGTATTCATTAATTGGTCTAACCTGTTCTAAGTTACACTTTTCTGTTGTACTTTTTTTAGATCAGTTTTGAATTTTTTTTATTTTAACAATTATTTATAACTTTTTTGTTTTTTTTTTTTTTTTTCAGGTAAAATTGTAATTGAGAATTTTATGAAAAATAGAAAGTTAATAATTTTTTAAAAAAAAAGAAAAAAAAAAAAATAAAATAAAAATCTGGAAATTTAATAAAATAGATAAACTAATATTTAATTAAATAGATTTTGAAAAGTAAAAATCTAGCATTTGTGTTCTAGGTAGTACCAAAAGTGTTTTGACATTTAACTTGCTGTCCCCTGTCCTGTTCTGATACTAATAAACAAACCTATTGTGTGTTTGTATATATATATATATATTATATATATGAAACAGTGATGAAATCTTCGATACAATTGTACTTTTTTCAATACAATTGACTCCAGAAAATACTTTAGTAGTACACTCGAGTCTAAATTCAATACACTCCACTACGCATTTTTTTCGAAAATATAAAATATAGTAATATATAAAACTTGGACCAAAGTTTCTCTAATAAAAAATGAACTGCATCAATAAAGTTTAAACATAAATATGTTTAGAAATATATATCGCTTAGCTCAACCACATTCCTCTGCAAATATTGAGAGAATATTTTTTTAAAACAAAATTTAGTGAAAACAAAATGCAGAAATATACTGCAAATAAGTACTTGTTCCACATTAATTCAAAGCAGGGATTTAATTATAAATGACCAGTGCCATAGCTTTACGGTGGAGAGAGACTTAATTAAACAAAGTTTACAAAATGCTGCTAGAGTGGCAGACGAAATATTAGTTTAAGGTTTAAAGATAAGAATTATGTGATTTTTGTTTTTTAATAAACTTATATTTTTTTCTGTTTTATTAATGTTTAATTTTTTTATTAAAACTAGTCCTTTTTAATGTAGTTTTATTGTGGTATTATGCAGATACATAATATAAACAAATTTCAGTACAATTATTCCCAATTTAGTACAATTTTTATTATTCTTTTAATACAGTTCATTTTACTCATTTTTCATCCCTGATATGAAATGTTTGTAAACAATGCGATGTAAACGTAGTATGTATTAAATTTACAATTTTAAAACATAGCAATCAATCAAATATTTTTCAATTAATATATTTTTTTTTCTTTTTTATTATTTTATATTTTAATTGATAAATTTGTGAATTACAAAATAATACGAAAATTAAAGTTTCTTTTTAAATATAAAATTTTTAGATTTATTTTATAAATTACAAATAAGAGAATCTATTATTATTATTATTATTATTATTAAATATTTGATATCTATAAATAACATGCTTTTTTTTTTTATTCATATTTATTTATTATAATTTTACCTTCGTCTGTAAGAACATCAGTATTATCACTCGCATTACGAAGAAGAATTTCAACAAATTCATCAGCTTCACTCCATATACGTGTTTGTAATAAATATTGAAATATATGAAAAAAATTATCTGTTTCATTTAAATATTTTAATGAATTTTTAATTGATTCAATAATTAAATTTGTTTTTCTCTCTTTTTGTTTTGTCCAACGCATATCTAACATACAATTAATAATTTGTGTAAAAAAACATCCCACTAATTCTTTATCAATAATACGAAACATTTGTTCTATACTACTAAATAATTGTAAACCAGATATTATTTCATCAATTTTATTTTTATATTTCATTTTTCTAGATAATTGATTAATATGATCCTGAAAATATACGTTAAAAAAACAAAGAGAAAATTAAATAACAACCATAAAACTTTAATTATAAATAAAATAGTAATAATACTTATGTATTAATAATCAGATTTAATTAATTTGAAAAATAATTTTCATTTACAAATACATACACTACTTTATTAAATAAATGCTGTTATTTTATTCTATAATTTATCAAGTTTTAAAGTCTATTTTCTGAACATTTATATTTTTGAAAAAAAAAGTTAATAGCGATTAGAATTTTGGATCTCTTAAATAAATTTTGAATATTTATTAAAATAATCTAAATAATTTTCATCAAGCGTCCATACCTAAACCTATGGAAACTTATGCAAGATATTTCTGTGTTGGAATTCAATAAGTAGTTGAATCCCTATTCTTGAAGGCGTAGCATACGATGACTAATCGACCGATAGGTGATTGACTATTCTTGAGGGTTCAAAAGTGATATTGACGTCAAAGTGAATTTGACGCCGTGATGTCAGTTGGCAAAATCATCACTTTTGGCAATTCTTGAAGGCATAGCCTACGAAGTGATAGTAATTTGGTATAAAATAAAAAATAAAATAATTATTAGATATCATTATTCGACGAGGGTTTGAACCGGAGACTTTTCGATTTAAACGTCGCCACTTTACCACTGAGCTATCGCGGTAAGATACAATATCATTTGTTTTGTGAAAAAGATTAGTATATTTTTAACATGCATGTTTTATATACATACAAACATTGAAGTTTACGTACCTGAAAACTTTCATATGTTTTAAAAATATAATGAATTTCATACATTTTATTTGAAATTACATACTTGTAAATTGTAATGTTGGTTAAAATAAAAAATATTTGGAATAAACTTAATCAAAATTTTTGTTTTTAGAGGATTTATACTGAGAAGCGCGTCGTATGAAGTGAAGAGCCATCAATAATAAGGGTGTATATTTCGTCACCAAGAGGTAAAGAAAAATATTTTTTCATTATTTTTTTTTTTTTTAATTAAAAATTTCATGACCTGTACGGGATTTGAACCCGCAGCAACCCTTTAATTAGTAAGCCAAATGCGTACCCACTAATCCACCGAGATTTCTGTTTTTAATTTAATTTTTTATAATTACATAACAAAACGAGGAAGAGTGTGGTAGAGTAGACTGTGTCAACTCTGGGATACCCGCATGACGTAATATATACATTATATCATGCGGTTATTTACTTTTGGCAAAATTTAAAATATTCAGCTTTATTAGGTGTAGAGTAATGCTTATATAAAAGAAGGAGTTGTATGGCAGCTACTCGAACCCTTTGCAGTAGACCAACGAAATTTTGCAGTAACTTTGGCCATTACACTAAACTATTTTTTGCAAAATTTCAAACACCCACCTTCATCAGGTGTAGTGTAAAGCTCATATAAAAGAAGGAGTTGTATGGCAGCTACTCGAACCCTCTGTAGAGTAGACCAACCTAATTTTGCAGAAACTTTGGCCATAAAACTAAACTACTTTTGGCAAAATTTCAGACACGCAGCTGTAATAGGTACAGAAAAATACTCATATATAAAAAGAAGTTGTATGGCAGCTACCCGAACCCATGGACCAAAATGGCTGGATGTAAATAGCGATTCCGGTTTTTGCATAAAAACGAATTTGTGAAAATTTCATAATCCTAGCTCCTTTATTTTTTGAGTTATAGTGATGACGGACGGATGGACGGACATACATCGCTAAATCGATTTATTTTTCGATTCTGATCCGATCCATATCTACCCCCCCCCCTCCTTCTCTGCGTCACAAACGTAATGGCAAATTTATTATACCAATTGACTATATAGTCATACGGGTATAAATATGAACACATAAAATTTCCCAATTAAGTAGGTAGGTATTGTATATCTAATATCCACAAATATAAACAAATAAAATTTAAAGATAATTAAACCATTTTTAATTGGAAAAGATATAATAAAAATATCTTAAAAACATTTTTATTTTTTAACTTAATACGTTAATATCTCGAATTGTTTAGCCAGGAGTCATAAACTTCAAAATTCGTTAAGTACCAACACGTGTTATTAGAACTCGAATTATAGAGAATACTCTGGAAATTCGGCTCTAGCAAAAACGAAAATTTTTATCAAACGTTTTTTTTTAGACAACTCTACACTGTCAAAGAGTATCATAACATATACAAAATTTAAAATTCTTTAACCGTTTTTAATTGGGGGACAAAACAAAACGAAAAATTTTTTAATAAAAATACAGCTTTATTCATACTACGAATTTGCCTTTGTCACGCAGTATAAAGCACCACATGTTGAAAATTTTATATTAAAATCCGAACCGTTAAGTCAGCAGAACCATAAAATCAAAAATTGTTACGGTCTTCAAGGTCAGTTATTATATGAAAATACAATAACAACTGGAACACCAGTATTAATAGTAATATTTGTTACGACTTACGAGTGGCGCTTGCGTAACATTTTTTGTTTTAAATGTTGGTAGTTATTACTTTTTTACAGGATAATAATGACACTTTTCAAATTTATTTACAATATGTAGAAAAAAAAAAATAAAAAAAAAAACAAAAGTAAATAAACAAATTAAAAAAAAAAAAAACAAAATGTAAATAAATAAATTAACAACAAAAAACAAGAGATAAATTAACAAATTAAAAAAAAAACAGAAAGTAAACAAATTAAAAAACAATAAAAAAAAAAAAAAAAAAAAAAAAAAAAAAAAAAACAAATTGTAAAAATTCATATTCATTTTAATTTTTTTTTTTTTAAATCAAATTTTTATTTACAATTAAAATTTTATTAAGTACAAAAATTATATGATAACCTTGTCTTATGTTTATTCTTTAAAAAAAAATCAGGATTCAAAAACTTATTTTTTAATAACTCAAAGGTAGGTAATTAAAATAAAATATTTTATAATAAGTTTTTAAAAGCCTGACCTAGAATCGAAGAACACAGCTTATTATTTAATTAATATTTTGTATTATTACACTTTATAATTTGTTCACACAGCGAATTTTTAAATAAAAATTAATTACTTTTTGCAGTAAATTAAATTTCCAACTAATACCTAAGTATTTTATGACCTGTACGGGAATCAAACTCTCACCAAACTGAGGCCTTGAGGAGTTTTTCTGCAAAAGCCGACACAATTCTCTAAAAACAAATTTCACAAACGTCGTGAATCGTGATGCGATAAGAGCCAAAAAAAAATTATTAATTCTGTTATTACTGTCAGCTCTCATATCACTAGTGATCACATATTAAATACAAAATTTAAAGTTCCACGAAAACTGTTTTACTAAGAGCAAAAATTTTTATAAAGCTTTTTTGAACAATAAATAAGTTAAATTGATCCAACAAATCGTTCATAGAGAAATTTCCTTTCGCCTGCAGTCGGACCAAATATCTGATTTGCTTGGCATCTATATTATAAATTAATATAATATTTTATATAAAAAAAAAAAAAAACAATTAGAGTATAAGAGTTCATCACACTCTTGATTTTACAATCTTCATGTTAAATTTAATCTACATGTTTAATTAATTTAAAATTGGTTTTTTTTTTTTTTTTTGCTAGAATAGGTAGTATAAAACTTTTATATCCAAATAATCACATTTAACTCTACACTAATAAAATATTTGAAGCAAAAAATCTTTAATAGATTATTATTATTATTATAAATTATTATATAGGATCAAAGATACTATATATATATATTTGGATTATTATCATCATTAAAAGTTATTTTAAATAAAATAAAATCAAGTTCAAAGAAAAAAAAAGCACCATCTGTGAGAAGAAAAAAGAATATAAAATGGTTAACGAAAAAAAAAATGGTAAACAAACATATGTTTTGTGATCTGTCATTCTAAATGCCATTTTCCAAACCGATGTCATCCATACCATATTATTTTTTTTTTTTTTTTTCTCTTCTCTCTTTAGGTATGGCCATTTACACATTTGTATTTTATATATACACATACATATAAATAAATCAGCTGATGTTATTTAAAAAAAATAAACAACTTGTTATATTATTGTTTTTTGTAAACAAAAAACATAATAGCTACAATATTATTACGTAAAATTTTAAAGCTTAAGTTAAAGCTATTTCCTAAACATTAAGTAGGTATTTATTTGTTTTTTTTTTTTTTTTTTCAACGCGGGAAATTATCGACGCACATTATTCTTTAAAAAAAAAATGATAAAACATATAAACAAAAAATTAAAATAAATAATTTACTACTATTTGTCCATATATAAAATTTAATATACTACTATTTGTCCATATATAAAATTCAAACAAACAAGGCAGTTTAACATACACTACCCAACTATGTAATTCACAAGAAATTAGTCGTTAAAATCATCATCTCAAAACCAGCGGACACAAGCTGAATGAGAGGTTAGGCAGATTACTCGCTCTTTAAATAATAAAGTTAATTGAAAATTTATATTGTACAATTATATTAATGAAATGAAATAAAATGAAATAAAATATTTGGTATTTTCGAACAATTGCAAAAATTCACCCGACACGACACACAGCAATGTTACATCGAATTAAAAAAAAAAAAAAAAATGAAGTTAAATAAAGGAATATCTTTTTTTTTTATTTTATCAAGAGGTTGTTTCTTTTAATTTTAATAAGACTAAGAACATTATATTAAAGTAAACAAAAATATAAATATTTAAAAAAAAAAAAAAAAAAATATATAACTACTTATACTAAACAAATTATTTAGTTCAAATAAAAATTGTAAAAAAATTAACATGAAATAAGATGAATTTTAATTGCCGTCTTCTTCAATCAAGGAAATCTCAAAAAAAACGTCAATAGTTATAATTCATAAATTCCATATTAAGGAGTTCAAAACTCAGAATGCAATAGAGATAAAGACTGCTTTGGTATGGATATGAATTGAGGTAAAATATAAAAAAAAAAATTAACTCATTAATATTATCCCTTTTTGCATTAAAAACATTTTTGAAATAACTGTCAATTATCATGTACCTACATAGAAATCAATTATTTATTTAGTTCTAAACAATCGAGTTTTGGAAGAGGATATTTGTGAAACAGCCTTAAAACTGGCTAATTTTGAAATTAGAAAACAAGCTAGTAGCTGGGGTTGACGAAGAAAATATTGTGAGGTTTTTAGTTATAGTATGTAGTTATACTATAAAAAGTTATTCGAGCACGCTTAAGAAAAAAAAAAAAAAAAAAAACTTGTTTAAACAATAAAAAATCAGACAGGAATTAAATAACTATAGGTAGTTTTATCGATAGAAAACTTTATTTTATCTAGAGTTTTAGATAAAAAAAAAATTGTTACAACAGATATTCCCACAGATTGTACTGCTTATGTAACGCTGTACTTGTTAAAAGTAATTTTGTAAATCATTTATTTAAATATTTAATCTATTATTGGACATTTGAGAGAAGTTAATATAAACCCGAGTAGTTTCCTTTTCATTTCACATTTTTTTTTTTCACACTTCTATTTGTTTTTTAAACACATTAAAACAATGATTAAGTAGATAATAAGAACTAGATATAATTATTTTTTTATATTTCGTTACTTCTTATTTAAAAAAAAAAAAAAAAAAAACATTTTTATAGAATGGCATCTAAGTATATACTATCATAAATCATAATGGTTCGTAATGTAATGAGTTAATGACTATCCGAAATAAACAAAAGACACTCCCCCCGTCTTCTTCTTAAAAATCGTCTTCAAAAAAAAACCATAGATCTTAAAATTGTTAATTTCCAAAATAAGCACAGGGTTATTTTTTTCTTTTTTTTTTATAAGCGGCAAAATAAATAAAGTTTTTAACTATAAAAACCGCTAATATTCGGCTACAACAACAATTTCCGAAAGTTCAAAACACATAATATTAAACTTAGAAGGGTTTGTAGTTTCTGCTTACGTATGACAAAAAAAAAAAAAACTTAATACATACATGCATGGGGTCTTTATGCGGGTTTGTAACTCCGTTAAAAAATGGAAGTTATTGAATTAGATTGATTTGTGATTAAAGTTTCATTATATAAAATGTAGTAAGATATCATCTACCTCAAACAAATTGAAAATAAATATGTTTTGTAAATTACCGTAAAACAAAAAATATGAATCATTTGATAAGTAGGGATATGTATAAATAAATGTTTTTTGCCTTTTCAATAATTTTTGATTTATAAAAAATATATAAAAATATCGAAACAAAAAAAATACCATGTATTATAAAAATTTAAATAAGCTTGATAATATATTAAGAGTCCGTTAGGAATGAACTTCTTTATCCCAGAATCATTTTTTTTTTTTTTTTTGCTTATTTCGACCTCTATTATATTTTACTCACGAATTATGGTATTGTTATATGGGTTTCTAATGCACACCCCATTCACGACGGAGAGGTTTTAAACTTGGTATGCGAACATGGAAAGTTGAATCGTGTATGGGCAGGTTGAAAAACCATTTTGAAGGTTGAAAAGTTGGTTGGAAGAAAATTAAAGAATTGTGGGGGGGGGGAGTGTCTTTGATTTGCATTTTGAGTTGTATCGCGTAGTTGATGGTTGAACACTTAAATGTCTTATTTTTTTTTTTTTTTGTTTTTAGTATTTTTTGACGGAAAGTAGGTAGGTACTTTGAAATATTCTGATTTAAAAAACAAAAAGTTAAACTATAATGTATAAAATAACAAAGTATTAAGTAAATTAACTTGAAATAATTATAAAATTAAGTTAGAAAAATATTTTAATACTTAGATACTTTTGACATTTTAACATATTGTTCAAAAAAAAAAACAAAAATTAAAATGATAGTTCGAAGATTAAGATAGAAGTGTGGATAAGTGTGTGGTATGGTTTGTAAAAATGTCCGCATTCCAAATTGAAAACCTGGTCCACCCACCGTCTATGGGATGCATAATATTTTAATTGTTAACTCATATACTAGACACCAGCTTTAAAATAATTTTTTTTTTTTTTTTAATTTTTATTTTTGAATATTGAATATTTTCGAATACATTTTGTTTTTTGATTGGTATCTAAAGGTATAATAATTGGTTGCGATGAACACAGAGTAATAATATTAATATTGAAAAAATAACAACTATTTTTAATTTTAGAACCTTTAATTTTAAATTCAATATTCTTTAACTAAAATACAAATTTCTAAATAATAAAAATTTTATGTATTTTGTAACATGAGGTTAAAAATAATTATTTATTTTTGTGTTGTATAAATATTATACGTTTTTTTCATATACAAAATAAACATTCATATAAGTATAAGTTGCGTACATTTAATAACAAAACTTTATTTACCATAATTTAATAATATTGATTTTTTTCTATCATATAAACTTTTAAACTTCCACCACACCATGTTATTTTCTTATTATAAATCCTTATGAGTACCTTTTATTTGTTTTTGATTTTGTTTTTTTTCTCTTTTACTCATTTTCAAAATTTTCTTTTATTTTTATTTGTTGATGAAAAACTTTTTAAAGACACACATTTTTTTTTTCTTTGTTTTATTTTAATGATGTTTAAATAATTGTAGGCAACATACATACGTTTGCATGAAATATTATTAAACAAGGAAATTCAATGAAATTTACATAAATTTATACATTTTTATGATAAATTTTTAAAAATATTTTAATTTATCAGATTCAATTTAAATTACATACTTATATTGAATTAAGAATTGCAGATTTCTTTTCAAGACGCTTCAATTCTGGCTACGTAAATGTTATTAAAATAAAACAAATTTTATGTATGTACCTACATATTAACACAAAATGAAAATTTTATTATTTACGTGACGTATAGTAATATATATGAGATATTATGTTAATATTTAAAACCAGCATAAATAAATTTTTATATAAATAATTGAATTTAAAACTAGAAATTCTATTAAGCATTAGAAAATTTAGTATTTTGTTGTTTCATTAAATTTGTATCTTAAGTAATATGGATGGATGGATGGATGGATGTTAAATTTAACATTTTTACTTATTTATTTTTATAGTTCAAAAGTTAATTGAACTTTTTTTTTTGTCATATTTATTTTATAAGTAGAGGGTTTTGTTACCTATGACAGGTTTCTTATTCGACTTAATATATTTAGGAAAAGTGATCCTGCATTGTTTTTTTAGATTGCTTAATCAAATCGAACACCTTACTTTAATAAGGGGGGGATTTAATAACATTTCAATATTTTACTTATTGACTTTTTAAGGGTCTTCACGTAACAACAGGGCAAACTAGTCTTACTTTACATCATTTTTTACAGAAATAAATTTAGAAAAGAGAACATTTGCATCGCTTTTTGAAATTAATTTGAACGAACCACCACAACACCTTATCTTTATGATCCCTAACTTTCATTTCAAGGTGGTAATATTTAAATAAAATGCATAAAGTTCTACTAATTTTCTTTCAAACAAAAATTAAATAAATTTCAACTTGTTTTACTTAACTTAAACGAAATTAAAAAAAAAAAACATCTTCATTTTGGGATGGTGAAAGATTTATTATAAGTTACTAGATTAAAAACATTGTTGAAACTTGAAAACTGAAATTTTTTTTGTTTACAAATTATTTAGTTAGTTTATTAATTAAAATTTTTCAATTTAAATTTACTTACTTGTAATTTTTTCTTTACAGGATGTTGTATCACATTATTCGGATCTTCTTGATTTTCATTATTATTATGTTGTTGCTGTTGTTGATCAACGGTTTCACTATCGTCGTGTTTTAAAGCGGCCATTGTTTTTATTGTATTTTATGTTTCGTTGTACTGCACATTACAAAAAAAAAAAAAAAAAAAATTTAATTAAATGTTTACTGATTTTAATATGTAATATCAATGTACATAAATAGATATGTACATAATAATGCCTTCAAAATTATTTATTTATATGATTATATGATGTAGTAATATTTATATACATATCTATCTACATTTAAAAGCATACACTATATACATACACTATATTAAAACACATAAATATGTATATGATTAGGTACAACTTTTATATGCATAATTTGAAAACTAAGGTTTTTTTCTTGTTTTAATATTATATGTTAAGTATACATATATATTGATATAATTTGTAAGAACATTTTAAAAATATACTAAACTATGTATTGATAATAAATTCTTAACCATGAAAAAGTTATATATTTACCTTATATATAATATAAAAAAAAAAAAAAAAAAAATTTTTTGTAATTTTATCTACCAATCAATGGCACAAAATTTGTAAAATTTCTAAATAGTAGATATTATTCAAGTTGTATTTTCTATAAAATACAAAACACTTATTTTCACACTAGACACCATTTTTTTAATTATAAAAATTTTTAGTTTTATTATTCTTTTTTTTTTTTTTTTGCTTTATATTCTTTTACTTTCAATATTTTTTTATTTTAATTCAAAAATTTGTAATTTATTTTTTATATATTTGTTTTTTCTTGTTATTTATTTTTTAACTTTTTTTTTTTTATTAATCAATTTAATTTTTTTTTTTTTTGTTAAATATTAAAAATACAAATAAGATTGAATTAAAGAATTTTTCTATAGACCGACGGCCATATCTATCATTACTGGTTTTAAGAAAGTCACGTATGTGTATTGTAAAAAAAAAAAAAAAAAAATAATAAAAAATTGTACACGATTCGAAATGCCTGGACAAATATATATACATATAATTTC
This sequence comes from Dolichopus griseipennis, assembly GCA_963082915.1. Taxonomy (NCBI): domain Eukaryota; kingdom Metazoa; phylum Arthropoda; class Insecta; order Diptera; family Dolichopodidae; genus Dolichopus; species Dolichopus griseipennis. Next base: position 4,392,876 of record OY720446.1, on the reverse strand, counting down.
GTTTGAGAATACATTTATTATATACAATGTACGCGATGTCCGATGACATTTTGATTTTATAAGCATGAAATAAAAAAATTATTTATAAATATGGTACAATTTAGCACACCAATATTTTTGAACGACTCATCATAACTGCTGAAGCGTTAAATATATTGCGTCATCCCTACTAAAAATTATTATATGTTGTGTGGTATTTTTGAAAATTTAGAGTTTTGACGCGATGAAATTTTTTTGTAAAGTTGGTAGACATATCTGGCAAAAACAAGTTTTTAAAAATTTTGCAATTGTGCCATTTATATTGTTTCGCGGTGTCAAAAAAAACGACTAAAAATTTTTAGTATATGCGATTAACTATTTATTATATATATATATATATCTAATAACTTCTTCACCTCCACCTCACTTTATTTTATTAAATTTTTTCACATATAAAGAAAAATATTGTTTTTAAATTCTCACAAACCAAAACAATTTCAATTTTGTGGGCAAAAAAAAATTCTTGCAATTTAATTTTATTTTGATTTTGAGAATGTCAAAAATGACTTTGTGACAGATTTCTATTAATTCTCTGGAAAAGGCCTATTGTTTTTATTATTGCAATTTTTTTAAAATGTATGAAAATTGAATAAAATTTTATTAACTCTAACTGGGTTTATTCATTTTTATTTAATGAAATTTTAATATTTGAACGAAAAAACTTGAAAAGTTTTGCAATTATTTCTATTATATGAATTTTGTTCACAAAATACTGCTAAAAACTGCTGTCATATTATGTTGCTTATGTATTTCGGACTTGATTGTACACAACGCATAACAAAAGTTCGCGTACCAAGACTATACTAAACCCACCCTATCATCGATAACCATCAATTAAAATTTTTTTTTCAAAAATATGCATCCAGCAATGTTCGATACTATAAAAAAAATATGTATACGAAATTGAAACGTCGGAAGGGAATATAAATAGAAAAACTGGACGTCTAAAAATGATATTTTTAAACGTCAAAATCATATTTTTTATTGTTTTTTTTTTTAATTTCAATAATATTTTCTTAAAACTGTTTGTTTGAAAACGTATGCTTTCTTTTCATATATTTTATTAATTTTTTTTAAAAAATAATATTTGGTATTTCTAAAAAATTTACACATAAACAAAACAAACAAATGTCATTTAACGTCTAAAATATTTAACATGTATTAAATTTTTTTTTTTTTACCGAACAAACGCTATATATTATTTTCATATCTATTAATTTGTTTTTGACAGTTCACAGAACAAACGTCGTACATACACGTCGGAAGTTTTATGTCAAATTTCAAAAGTATCCTAGAATTTGAATTTTCAAACTATTTTTATTTAACTTTTTCAACTCAAAGCGACAGAGTTCGTATAAAGTTTTGATGATATCATTGTTTATTCCATACATAGAATTACTAGTTCTAGAATGGCAATAATAGAGAAAGAATTTTCAGACAAATTTCAAAAATAAGTGCGTGTACCGTTTGTATGTATTTACTAGTTTCTTCGCGAATAATATCTTTTTGAAAGTGAAATATACAAGAAACAGATTTTTTTTTTAAATTATTTTAAAGGTATTTTAGTTTTGGTTTCTACTTTCCATTTCATTCCATAGAATTACATACTAGAACGGCAAAAGAATGTTCCTGACTCTTTTCTTTTAATGGAATTTCCTATCCTGAGGTATTCAAAAAATACATATGTAATTTCTAACGCGTATATAAAGGGTACGGCTACTTCTTCGAGTAAATGAGAATGTTTAAAAAGCAGTTTCTCATTAGTTTTTTTTGTTTACATTTTTATATTGAAATACATTTGGATTTTCTTTTTAATATTATATATATATAATTGAACAAAACATCAAGAAACAAATTTGAATAACATTAAAAGAAGAAATTGCAGTCAATTATTTTTAAAAAATCCATAAAGTATATTTTTGGGTGATTTTTTTTTTTTTTTTTCAGCACATCTACGTGCTAACTGTGATAGGCTAAACAGCCTGACTATATATGTCGGAACAGGAGAGATATATTCATATAATAAGAACTGATCAAATGAATTCCACATTCAATTTAAACATGAGATAGTACTACGCCTTATAACATGTAGAAATATCTTAGATTTTCAATAAATACAGTTCTATTTTGTATTTAATATTGTAATAATTTTGTATTTGAGTTATATGGTAAGTCAATGAAGTTATATTATTTAATTGAATTATTTGTTTATATTGTTATATTTATGTATTTATGTATTTTTTATTAAAGATTTATTAATTAAGCCATTAATTTGAACCCAAAGGCGAATTGTAGCTGAGTCGAGTTGAAAACCAGAGTTTTCAACTATTCGGAGTTTTTCGGAGTAAATTTAGTGAAAATAAGCTAATTTTACCAAGCGTTTAACGTTTGCTTGAACGTTTTCCACTTACAACTAGCTAGTCACACTAAATTTACTCCGAAAAACTCCGAATATTGTTTATTATTGCAAAATATTATCCGAATATTTTTTATTATTGCAAAATATTCTCCGAATATTGTTTATTATAGAAAGAGCAAAATCATTGCAAAATTTAGGGAAGTTTTTTTTATGATTTGACCATAAATATGCTAGTAATAAATAATAATAGATCGGCAGCTTATATTTGAATTAAAACAACAACAATAGATAAGGTTATGTAATTTTTTTTGTCTAAACATAAAATTGACATAAAAATGCAATCATTATTACTCTTTTTCTTTTATTGACAGTATTTTATAGCCTAAAGTTTAAAATACTGCGTAACATTTTCTCATGAAAGCCTGCCTTAATTCTTGTTTTTAAACTTTTCACATATTAACAGCCAAAAAGAGTTCTTTATACTTTGATAACAAATTGTTACATTTAAAATAAAAAAATTGATAACAATATATATATCAAAAAAAAAAATTGAAAAAGTTTTTGTTAGCTGCCGCCACTGAACTATTATTTAAAAAGTCGAATCAGGTTAATGAACATATCTAACATGACAGCTATGTTAGATTTTTGGTTAAAGAAGAACAGAAATAGAAACAATTAAAAATAATTTGTTTCTTTTTCTCGTTTACATCACATTCAATTAATTTTTTTTTTTTGTTTTATTAGTACGATTAGTACGGTACGAAAAAAATATAAAAATTTTACCTTTTTGACACAAACAAAAACAATTAATGTTATATGTTATAAACAATCATAAATTATAAGTTTCTAAATGTTAAAATATAATATTTAAAAGTTAAATAAAACGTGGTAAATTATGACTTATTTAATAAAAAATCAGTAACTAAAAAGTACAAAATAAATCTCATATTTTACTAAAAGAAATTAACCTCAAAAATAGCTTCTTAGAAATAGCAAAATAGGTAGTTGCTTTGTTTTATAAATTAATATTTAAAATTTAATTGCAGATTTGTCTCTTTGATTTTTATTAAAAAAAAAAAACCATTTGAGTTGTAAAATAATTTGTAATATAATAATATTTAATTTCAGGTTTAAAATTTGCTTAATTGTTAATTAACTTTTTTTATAAGGATTTCCGAAAATAAACACCAAAATCTGTAAAATTAAACACCAAATTTTTATTAAAATATTCCCTAATTTTTATAATATTGATAACAAATTTTTATAATATTAAACATCAAAATGAGTGCCGACAATGAATCTATACAACAACTTATGGAAATAACAGGTAAAATTCAAATTTGAGTATTCCTAAGAATTATATTTTTGAATATTAAAAAATAAAATTTTAATAAAGGTCTAGATGAAATGCGAGCTGCTACTGTTCTTGAAATGAATAATTATAATTTAGAGCAAGCCATTAATTATCATTTAGAAAGCTCAGATTTTATTGACTTTCCAACAAATGATAGTAATAATTATAGTTCAGTGTCTAATCAAGAATCTCTAAAAAATTATGTTAATCGTGGCACTAGCAATGGAGATACAAATAAAAAAGGAAATTCAAATGATTTAGAAAACAATGATACAAGTTTTGTTAGTGAAAATGCTTCTTTACCCGATATTATAGAGAATTCCAATGGAATGTTTTCATCAAATTTATTTTCTGGTATTAATTCCGATGATAACGTACGAGCTCCAATTCCATCTAAAAGAGAACAGTTATTATTACCAGAAGAAGATCAATTTCGTTTACATTACAGTGGAGCAAGAAAGCGTCGCCCAAATCCAAGTAATATGTTTACTTTTTGTCCGTTTAGAGATTTTGCAAGAGAAGCACAAATTCAAGAGGAATTATCCGAAGAATTTAATACTTTAGCATATGGGACTAACGAAGCAAATGGTTCAACTTTAGGACCTAGTCCATTTGATTATATTTCTGCATCATCAAGTAATTCAAGTGAAAATAGTGGGTCTTCTTCGTCAAGTAATAAGCGAACAAATTCTCGGCATAAAAAAAGAGCTTTTAATAATAATGATAATAATGAATTGGATGCAAAAGAGGCTGAAAAATCTATTTCGCGGAATAATAAACGAAAAAGATTAGAAGATTTATTCCGTCCGCCAATTGATCTATTATTTTGGGGAACATTTCAATCTGCTCGTGATCACGCTACTGCACTTAACAGATGGTTAATCGTTAATTTACAAGATCAAAGAGAATTTAAATCACAAATTCTTAATCGAGATGTATGGTCAGATAAAGATATCAAAGAAATAATTTCTTCGAATTTTGTTCTTTGGCAGGTAAAATATAAATGTTATTTAAACAAAGTGCCCGTTTTAAAAGAATACCAATCTGATGAGGATTGTTAAAGTTTAACTTTACTACAAAAAAAAATTTAATATTATTTACGTTCACATATTTGGCACACTTTTTTATTTTTCTTGGGTTTAAAAAAAAACTTTCAAACTTATTTAGGTTCCCATGGAGAATCCTGAAGGACTGCGGTTCAAAACATTTTACCACGTCGCGGAATGCCCATATATTTGTGTTATTGATCCCAGAACAGGTGAAGAAAGACTTACTTGTGATACAACACGACCAAAAATTCTTTATGATGAACTTATGAAATTTCTTACGGAAAATGATTTTTGTTTAGATGTTGTAAGTTAAATGGTTTTATTATTTAAAAAAAAAATATATATATATATATATACATTCTTTTTAAACAGAGTTTAAAAGTTACAAAAACAAACACGTCTAAAACAGCTTCGTCAACAGCAACAAGTACCAGTATTTCTACAATAATTCCATCATCTACAGTAACAACAAATTCCAAAAATAACAATTTAACAAAAATTAACTGCGATAATGATATGAAATTAAACACTTATAAAACATTAGATTTATCAGAAGAAGATCAGTTAGAATTAGCAATTAAAAATTCACTTAAGGAAACTCAAACTTCAATATCTGATAAAAATAAAAAAGATGCCAATAATATTTTAAATTCAGATGAAATGGATAACTTTGTTTCATTAAATACAAGTGGAGAAAGTAGTGATTTTGCTGACTATATTGAAGGTACATCGAATATAAAAGATACTAATGTCAGAAATTATGATAAATCTGATGTTCAAATAAACAACGAAAATAATAAAATGTCTATAAATAATATAAAAAAAGTGATTGGATTTTCATATAAGGATTTAATTGGTGATAGTAAAGGTAACGTTAAAAAAATAAATCATTATCTTTTTTTATTTTTTTTTTTTATTTTTTAGATCCAATTACAAAAATTCAAATTAGATTACCTAGTGGTGAAAGGGAGGAACTGGAGTGGCCATCTTCTAGTGTAATAAAATGTTTAAAATTGTATGTTTGTGAAAAATATCCAGATATTACAAAAGAGACATATAAATTAATACAATCATATCCACGTAAAAATATTCTTGAATTAGATGACGATATGACATTATTTGATGCAAAATTACATCCAACATCTATTTTATACTTACATCCAGATGAATAATATTTTTCGATATTTCAAATATATTTTAAATTATGGTTAAAATTAAACAGATACTTTATAAGAATGTAGTAAAAATAAATGTGTATGTTAAGTCGTAAAATTGATAATATTTGGAGTTTCTATGTATAAAAATTTGAGATGTTTACGAACTAATCTTTTTATTAATATTTTTTTTTTTTTAGTTTGAAAAATCTATAATATTGAAAATAAAAATACAGCTGGATTAAGTTAAAATCAAAATCAAAAAATTTTTACTCATTTTATTTTACTCATTATTTAAAATTGAATAAATTAGAACTGTTTACAAATCACATATGTTTTCAAATAAATGGAATTTTTTTGTTACAAATTTTACTAGTAAAGTTTTTTACATTAAAAATTATTACAAGTTTATGGTTAAAAATTATAATCTTATCAAAGATAATTTAATTTTGTTATATGTATTTAACAAAAATATATACGATTATTTTATTCAATTTGGTAATCTTTTTTTAATTAATTTTTCTAATTTTCTGATACGGCCACGATCATTTTGTCCATTTTGTATATTTTGAGATGTTACATTAGTTGAAGAAGTTACAGCGTGGCCGACAGCTGAACTAATTTGTTGAACTCCTCCAGAAATACTGCCACTTAATATATTGACAAATTTACTTTTATTATTTTCTGGTATCGTTTGATAAGATTTATAATTATTATTGTTATAGCTATTTATTGATGTTATTGAATTGTATCTAGAATTAAAATCATTTTCAGTTATACCCCCATAAATATCATTATTATTTGATATAGATTCAGATGTAATTGAAGATGATGATGTTGAAATCATAATATTATTGTGCTCTTTAATTTCTGGTGCAGTCTTTTTAAATATTTCAATTAAATTCAATTGATCCGTTCTTTTAAGACCTTTCATATCAAGAATTTTTTGATATTCTTGTACAGTTATTTCGGGTAATAATTTTAATATTTGACTATTGAAATTAATAGCTGGAGCAATTGGAGTCATAACTGTTTTTATTATCATTTCGGCATGTGTCATTCCTTTAATTACAACTTTTGTATAGGATGTTGGAGCCTTCCTATTTACTTGTGAACCAATTGATGGAAGATCTAAAAGAATGGTTTTTAAACTATGAGTGTCCAATAATAGTTGTTCACATCCTAATATATTATTTTGACCTTCTGAATTTGTTAATTTACATTTATAAATGTTATTTAAAAATTTTGGAATGAATTGATTAATAAATTTATGACAAAATTGTGTATAATATTTCCTTGATGATGACAAATTATCACGTATTATTGGTACTGTTTGTTTGAAGTTTTGATTCATTGAATTAACAAAAGGACTTTGATCCCCAACATTGGTTATATTTTGCCACTGAATCTAAAATAATATATTATAAATATTTTTTAATATAAGTATTTGAAAAGAAAATTAAATACTTTGCTCATAATTGTAAGGGCTGGTTCACAACCATTTTCTAAATCTTGTACCATCAATTGAATACAAGTAGATATGATTCTGTGAAAAATATCCTGTTCTTCTGATAAATCAATTTTTTCAATAAATGAATTATCAATTTTTTCCTTTAATTTATCCTCTAATTGTTGAACTGTTTCAAGACAATATTCTGATGTTGTTAAAACACAGCAAATTCGTATTAATTCTTCTTTAGTAAATCTAAAAAACGAAATGATTCTAATATTTAAAACATTACTAGCATTTTAAAAGAAACCTATGTGACTCTCCTTCTTTTAAAAAGTTATGAATAACTTGACCAGCAGCTGATGATATATTTTGTAAATCTCTGAATGACATACTTCCCCCAAGTGTATTTTGTGATGTAGTTGACTTTGGAATGTTTGATTCTAAAATTTTTAATGCATACTCACGTAAATATTTTTTAAATATCATAGCTAAGTCGTACATTGGTTTAGAATTGCTTAATTGTGAACACTGTACCATACATTTTTTATAAAATACAAAAAGATCAGCACAACTAAAAAAAAATAAGATTATATTACTTATTTTATTAGTTTTAAATTAAATAAAAAAGTTTAACCTGGAAAAAACGGTGGACCCTGCTTCTATAGGATCAAAGTATTCGTTAGCTTGCTCTGAAAATCTATCAATTAGTTCTGTTAAATTTCTATCAATACTTTCAGTGTAAATATCCAAATAATTTTTAAAGCATATTCCTATCAAGTCCATAAAACTTGTTTTATTTTCATCATCTGTAAATATTGAAAAAATTCTGAATAAAGGAAATATTTATAAACTTTTTTTTGTAACCTTTATTTAAATTTTCTTCTTTTTCACTTTTTTGTTGTACATTTTCTGTTAATGTAATGCCAGTAAAACGTTTTGCTAATAGTTGCTCAAAACTTTGTGTTTTTGTCATAGCAAATAATAAAAGTTTAACATCTATTTCAGTTCGACGTTTATTCATTATCTTAACTAATTCAGTTTTCGTTATATTACAAAATTGCACAGTTATTCTTTCAGAAACTTCCCAATTTGGTGGAAAAATAGCACCAAATTTTCCTTCAAAATCAAGTAAATGTCGCTTTAACCAGGCATATCTTTTATCAATTTTATCTAACCAAGCTATATCTTGATTTTCATGAAATAATTGAACATATTCTTCTAATTGAAGATCTATAACAATTCAAAAATTAATTTACATAAATATTAAAAATTTTTTGTTTTCTCATCTTACTTAAAAACCATTTTAACAAATCTTTTTTTACTTTTGAATCCAAAACAGAAACAACTTTACATGCATCTGAAAGTTGAGATAATGGAATTTTTGGTGATGTAACGTTTGGTCCAAAATAACTATGAAAATCTTCAGTAATTTGTGCGGCCAATGTGCGTTGAATTTGATTTACACTATTAGAAAGATCCTAAAAATAAAAACTTATATACATATATTAAAAAAATGTGGGTGTTTTTATTTTTAACCTTTATTTGATTTACATCACAATATTGTTGAAAATGATTATTAACTTCAGTGATAGCTTGAAGTGGATTAAGAATTTCTCCATATAAACGTTTTTCAATTAGTTTATTTAAATTTTCAACACCACCAACAAGCATATGTAAATGATTTAAAGTTGTAATAGCAGTTGTCAAATTACGTTTCGCACAATCTAATTGTTTAATATCACGAGTTATTTCTTTAACCATTTCTTCAGTTTGCTCCGCCCTATTTTGAATATCACTTATTTGTATACACATTTGATTAATTGTTTTTTGGGCTTCATCCAATGCTAAACGACCATCCTGACTTACATTGGTTTGACCGCGTACAACACTTCGTATATTATCATCAATAACAGTTACTTCACATTCCATTTTTGAAATAACTTCATCAATATTAGATAAAGATTGCTCATTAGGAAATAATTGATTAATATAATCTACAGCATTAAAGTCTGGTGAATCTAGAGGATCATTACTTTGTAAAACCTTAAATATAATTTTTTTTTTTAAATTAGCTTAAAATTAAATATTTTTATTTAATTACTTGATCAATCGCAAATTGAACATTGTTCGAAAAAACAATTCTTCTTGACTGTAAATCCTCAATATTTAATTCATCTACACCTTCAGCTAATTGAAGTAATCGTTGAACTTGTTTATCTTCACTTTCATTTAATATATTTTCATTAAAATTTTCATCCATTTGATATGACATTTTGATGGATCAAAATTAAAAAACCAATAAACGAATATTATTGTTCAGAGAATTTTTAGCAAATTTTTTTTTTTTTAATTTTTGAAAATCAACCACGTATATTTTTTTTTAACTTGTTAATATATTAATTCGTGATAGTTTGTTTAGTAATTTTGTTATAAAATAAACATAATTTCTTTTCAATTAACAATTGTTTAAGGAAATATTCAATATATTATACATATAAAAATCGAAAAATTGATTTCAATTTTTAATTTTTTTTTTAGTAAATTTTCTGTCATTTGCTATACGAAATTTTTTTTTTTGCTAGTATTTAGCCTTAAAAATGTTTTCACCTTGTTAAACTGTTAATATAAAAGTTAAAACAATTAATTTAACGAAATTCTAACTTCATACTAAATATATAATATTAATCAAAAATAAAATAATAAATCTATTACAATGTTATTATTATTCAATTTTGTGCAATAATGAATATAGTAAATATTGTATATTTAAATTTTAAAGTTTTTATCCGTTCAATAAAATTATTTAACTAGATTTATATTAATTTTGCTAATTTTATTTATTTACATTTTTCTTTAATCATATTTATACTGTTTTTTTTGTATATATAATACTTATTAAATTACTTAATTTTCGTTTTGAATTTTTGTCTTTTGAAAACATTAAATGAGAAATTTAAATGTCAATCAATACAAAATAAAATTGTTGAAACGTCAACAATCAATATGAAAAAAATAAATTAAATGACGTCTAAATTATCAGTGAGGCCACTCTTCTAAAAAATTCTTGTACATGTTAAAAAAATTATAATGAATGGGTAATTTTTTATTAGGATTAAGGAGACAATTGAGAACAATTACAGTAAATTCATACCAATAAGGAATAATGTAAAACTTAAATGTAAAAGAAATGTAATTATAAATATTTTGGGGGGGTTTATGAGTTTTAAATACGCCTTTGTACCAGAATTTTTCCACAAGTTCTAGTTGCGATCCAAACTGTTTTATAACTTTAAAAGGTTAATTAAATCTTTTTCTATGTCTCTGAGCTTTTAATTTCTTTTATATTAAGCTAATATTTTCCTATATTTAATAATAATAATTCAGTTAGTGATGCTTGTTTATTACTTTAAACAAAAAAATTTTGTTCTCTAGATATTTTTTTCAACCATTTAATTGAATATGGATATGCTTTTTAATTTAAATTTGTCATTGAATATTGAAAAATTTTCATTTAGGATCATATACTTATCTCTTTCTTTCAAGAACAGAAAATAAATAAAATTTTTTGTCGCGATGAATATTTGTTGTATGTGTTTGTGTAATAATACAAGAAAGAAATAAACAACTTGGCATTTGGCAACTAAAATTTTATTTTCGAGTCCATATTGTATATGTAAAATCCTCATGAGAAATTTTTTAATTAAAATTTTCATTATTGTTTTTAATTTATTTGAAATATTTTTAAATTAAATTTATTGAATTAAAATGTTTGGAAAAATAAACAATTAAAAAAAATTGTTATTTTATATGGTGAATCCAGTTTTAACTTAATATAAAATGATATTATCATAAATTTTTTTAGTATTTCAAAAAATAAAAAAAGAAAATACCTATGAAGTTAAAGAAGTTACACAGTTAAAAAAAAAAAAAAAAAAAAAAAAAAAACAAAATAAAAATTAAAGAAAAAATGTTTGGGTTTGTGTCGGCCATCAACAAGAATAGAGAGAGAATGAAAAATTATACCCAATAATAATTAATATTGTAAGGAATTTAATGAAAAATAATGAAATTAAGGAAATTTTACAAAAAATTTGTAAACAATGTATTGTTTTTTTTTTTTTTTAATATTTAATTTGAAGAATAATATAAATGTTTGTGTCCATACGAAATATATATGTATTAAATTTTATTAGTAAAATGTTAATGAACTTCTTACCAATTTCAAAAACAGAATAAAAGAACATAAAAGGATATTTTTTATATTTAAGGTGCACAAATAATGCTTGTTTAATTATATGGTGACATCGCTTTAGGATGGACTGACAATACAATAAGAAAAAAATGAATTGGTTTTTTTTTTAATTTGCGATTTAAGAATGATAATAATTATCGATCATTTAAACCCCTTTTAATATGTAATTAAATCGTATTTTATATTAATCACAATGTTATATATACACTAATATTAAATATATATTTCTCGGCTCATAAATCATATCAATCGTTATAAACGATATGAAAGTAATGATTTATAAATATTTAGTTTATTTATAACAAATTCTTTGTTAAAAAAACATAAATGTGTCTAAATATATATATATTGCAACCAACGAACATATAAATAATTAAATGAAACTTCAATCCAAAAAAAAAAAAAAAAAACAAAATATTGTTTATAAATTTAAATTTCTCTTAATAATTAAATTTTGGTTTCATAATTCATATTATCAATGAAATTTGATCTAATATTATATTTTTTTTTATTTCAAAATGTATTATATATTGTTAAGAAATTCCTTTTTTATGATTTATTTATATAAATAATTAATTTTTATTAAATTCTTAACTTTTTCTACAGTTTAGTTATAATTTTTTTCATAGTGCCATATATAAATATATTTTAAAATATTTATATTGATATAATAAAGTATGAAATATGTGATTAAGACAATTTTAAAAAAATAATGTATTTTACATATGTAAATATATAATCGTTTTTAAAAAATTGTGGTGTTTTAATAATTTTATAAAATGATAAAGATATGGATGATATACAATTTAAATATTTTTAATGTAAAAATTAAATTCATATTCAAGAAAAACAAAATAAATAAAAGTTTTGATTAAAAATGAAAAATAAATTAGAATTTAATTGAGGAATAAAAAAAAAAAAAATGATTAATTTATTAATTAAATAGTACATAATAATTAAAAATGCCTCGGAGTATAACAGTGAATTAAACATATATTAGGTGTAATATAATAAGAATTATTTCTCTTTAGAAATATGTTATTACTTATTAGTCTAATTAAACACTTTAAAAAAAAATTAACTTTTTATTTTTAATTATATTAAAATATATAAATATCACACACAAGAAATGTAAATTTCATTTTGAAATTAATGGAGAGATTTTAAGAAATATGAAAGTAAGTTATTATTAAATTAAATCAATTTTAGTAATTAATTTAATATAGTAATTAAATTAAAATTCAAATAAAATAATAAAATTTTACTTATTAAAATTAAGTAACTTATTAAAATAATTATTTTCTATTTTAATTTTTTTTTTTCTAAAACAGAATTTAATACTGCTTTATAATTAGATACTTGAATTAAGAAAATCTAAAACATCTATTATCTTCTTATAATATAACAATAAGAAAAAAAAAAATAAAATTAAGTTCTACATAATTAAATATAATTACGTACTTTCGTATAGCAAAAAAAAATGTCCGTCCTTAGAGTATTATACAGATTTATAGCAATTATATCGTTGCTTTTAGATGTAGTACCGAATACAATTCAACAAAAAACAAAATATTCCCTGAATGGCCTAGGTTTGTCATCTTCATCACTTGTATCATTAAATAATAGTGGTTTAATTATACAGGATATTGTAGCGCAATTTACAATACCAACAAGTAGCAATAATAATGGAATCCCTGCCATATTAAATGGTGGCAATATTGGTTATTTTACACATTTAGCCTATGATAAAAAACGTGGATTTTTCTATGCTGGTGCTACAAATAAAATTTTTCAGTTAAATGATAATTTAAATGTTCTTTCACAAGCAATAACTGGGCCGAAACATGATTCACCACAATGTCATACTGGTGGTTGTCCGGATGATGTTGAAACAATTTTAACAAATAATCATAATAAAATATTAGTTGTTAATTATATTGGTGATACGTTAGTTGTTTGTGGTAGTATTAGACAGGGTGCTTGTGAAATATATGATTTAAATAAATTTCCGGAATCACCAGAAGATATTAAAATAACATTAGCAGCAAATGATGAAAATTCATCAACCTATGCGTTTATTGGTCCTTCACAATATCATCAGTGGCAAAAGGAAGATATTTTATATGTTGGTACAACATTTACAAATGTTGGTGATTATCGTCATGATGTACCAGCAATATCATCACGTAAACTTGATGATTTAAATTATGCTGAATTTTCAATACAACAGTCAATTATTAATATTGATGTTAAATATCGTGATCATTTTTTAGTTGATTATATTTATGGTTTTAATTCATCCGAATATGCATATTTTGCCATTGTACAAAAAAAATCTCATTTAGCGGAAGAAGCTGGTTTTATAACACGTTTAGCTAGAATATGTATTACCGATTCAAATTATGACAGCTATACTGAAATCACTATACAATGTCAAGCAACACATTCGAATATTGATTATAATATATTAAGAGATGCTAAAATAACAGTAGCTGGACAAAAACTTGCCCAACAATTAGGTATTAAGAAAGAAGATTATGTTTTAGTAACAATATTTTCGCCATCAAAAGAAATAACGAATCAACCAGAATCAAAATCTGCTATGTGTATATACAGTTTAAAAGAAATTGAAGAAATATTTATCGAAAATATTCATATGTGTTTTAATGGTACAATTAAAGATAGAAATTTGGGTTATATAAGTGGGACAATAAATGATGGAAGATGTCCTGTTGTTGGAAGCATTGGAAATGTTTATAATTTTTGTACAGTTGGTTTGAAAATTAGTGGTGTTTCTCCGATTACAGCTCATGCATTATTTCATTTTGAAAATGAATCTATAACATCAGTAACAGCCACAACAACCGGCCCACATTCATTAGCTTTTTTGGGTACAGAAAATGGAAAAATAAAAAAAGTGTTAATATCCGGCCAAACACCTGGACAATATGAAGAAGTCGTTGTTGACTTAGGTAATAAAATTTTACCAGATACCATGATGTCACCAAAAAAAGATTTTCTTTATGTATTATCTCGTAAAAAAATTACGAAACTACGAGTTGAACATTGCTCAATTTATACAAATTGTTCATCATGTTTAGATTCACGTGATCCATTTTGTGGTTGGTGTTCTTTAGAAAAACGTTGTACCGTAAGAAATGCATGTCAAAAAGATACAAGTGCAGCTCGATGGTTATCACTTGGTAGCGGTCAACAGTGTATTGATTTTGAATCAATTATTCCGGATAAAATTCCATTAACAGAGCTAACACAAGTTCAGTTAATTATTAGAACATTACCAGAACCATTAAATGCTAAGTATCGCTGCGTTTTTGGTAACTCAACTCCAATTGATGCCGAAGTTACTGAAAACGGTTTATCTTGTTCTACTCCACCAATAAATCAACGACCATTTATTGAACTGAATCAAGATCATGTTTTGGTACCATTATCGGTTCGAAGTTCAGAAACAAATAAAGATTTTGTTTCACGTTCATTTGCATTTTATGACTGTTCCCGCCATAATACATGTCGTAAATGTGTTCAATCTCAATGGGATTGTAATTGGTGCATTTTTGATAATAAATGTGTTCATAAACAAGAACAATGTCGTAATATGGAGAATGTTATATTAAATGAAGATATATGTCCACATATAAAAAAGCCACCTCAACCAATATTATTACCAGTAAAAGTACCGAAAGAAATTCGTTTAGATATTATTAATTTACCAAAACCAAAATCAGCTCACAGCGGATTTTTATGTACAGTACATATTGAAGGAGCACATATGCTATTACCAGCTCGTGTTGAAAATCAAAAAACAATTGTTTGTGAAAAGACAGAGTATTTTTATGAAAATAAAACAAACGAATATATAGCTAAAGTTGATGTTACATGGAATCGGCAACATTATATTGATACTGCCGAAATTATTTTATATAAATGTGATCAATTGGGTTCTCATCGTGAACATGCTGATTGTAGTTTATGTGTTACAAGGGATTCTAAATATCAATGTTCATGGTGTGGAACACAATGCAAGTATAATGAATCGTGTTCTATTATTGATCGAAGAAATGAATGCCCAAAGCCACGTATTGATATGATTAAACCATTGACAGGACCAATAGAAGGTGGTACATTATTAACAATTGAGGGTAGTAATTTAGGTATCCGTGAAGAAGACGTACGCGGCAAAATTTCAATTGGTAATATTCCATGTGAGTTGGAAAATTATGAAATATCCGTTAAGATTGAATGCCGTACTGGAGCTGTAGGACATGAATTAACAGCACCAGTAAAAGTAATAAATGATGCTGGATATACTGAATCAAGTGTACAATTTCAATTTAAAGATATCAAATTAGAGGGTTTAACACCAACTTTAGGTCCAAAATCTGGTGGTACACAAATAACATTATATGGAAAATATTTAAATATTGGCTCTAAAATCAGGGCGTTTTTAGATGATTATGAGTGCAATATAAATGTTACACAAGCATCGAATTCAAGATTAACTTGTGTTACATCATCAGCACGACAACCGGAGTCAATAAGAATATTAACACTAGCAGTTGATGGTGCAAATCGTACATATAGTTGTATGAATTTCGAAAATAAACATTTAAACAATTATAATTTATTTAATCGATATAATCAAATTCAACAGCAACCTCCATGCAGCATTTACAATTATACACAGGATCCAAGAATAATGCAAATCAAACCATTAAGAAGTTTTAGTAGTGGTGGCAGGATGATAACAATTCATGGTACAAATTTTGATTCAATACAAAAACCGGAAATTGAAGTTTATTATGATGATGAAAGAATTAATAAATCTTCTTGTTTTGTGATAAATTCAAATCAAATGGAATGTCCATCACCGCCAGTTAATCAAAAGTTCTTATTGTATAAAAAAACAATAGAGAAACTTCATATTACAAATAATGATTTATCATCTTCATCTGATATTTCATTAACCAGTCTGAGAAAACGTAGCCTTTTAAATAATATAACGCAAACAACATCAAGTGAAATAAATAACTATTCTAATACAATATTTACAACAGCAGGCTATTTTAATTCTTTAGTAACTCGTTCATTAACAACAGTTATAGGCAATTCAAATTCAGTTTCTGGAATACCTATTTCAATAAATAGTGGCAGTAGTAACAGTATAATTATTGGTAATGGAAATGGAAATGGTAATAATATAGCTGATACAGCAGCTGCGTTAAAAATTCATGGTACGCAGTTAATTTTACAAATTGGTTTTAATATGGATAATGTACAATCAGTACGTGATTTAAGTAAACATTTTCAAAGTATTCGTAGTACAATTGTTTATGTTGACGATCCAAAATATTTTTCATTTCCAAATGGTTTAAAATTATATAAAGGTGATACTTTAGTAATTGAAGGTGAATATTTAAATGGTGCATCGGATGAAACTGACGTTAATGTAACAATAGGACAACAACAATGTAATGTTACAAGTTTAGCTTTAACACAATTAGTTTGTACGCCACCAGAACAGCAACCACTCGCGACAGATGAATTAGGTACTGAAACACAATTAAATTTACCACTTGTTGTTGTAAGAGTTGGGCGAAATTTACGATTTCCTATTGGTTACCTAAAATATGATTTATTAAAACCTTATACATTTTCACATGCAATGTGGGGTATTGCTTTTGGTATTTTTATAATTGTTATATTATTAGTTATTATATTAGTGGTATATAGAAGAAAAAGTACCCAAGCGGAACGTGAGTATAAGCGTATACAAATACAAATGGATACACTAGAAAGTAATGTTAGGTTAGAATGTAAACAAGCATTTGCTGAATTACAAACTGATATGACGGATTTAACAGCTGATTTAGAAAGTACTGGTATACCAACATTAGATCATGTTAATTATATTATGAAAGTGTTCTTTCCTGGTGTTTCTGACCATCCGGTTTTAAATTCACCAAAAGTAAGTCACTAAAACATAAATATGGTAAATAACAAAAATAAAAATCTAACTTTATTTTAGTTGCGTTTGAATACCCCCCGAACAAATTATGATACAGCAATGGTTCAGTTTGAACTTTTAATTAGTAACAAATATTTTGTTTTGGCATTTATTGAAACATTAGAAGCACAAAAATCATTTAATATTCGCGACAAGTAAGTAAATAAATTTTAACTAGTAAATTTCAGAATAATTGAATTATTTTTTAAATGACTCATTACAAAATATTATTTTGCAGAGTAAATGTAGCGTCCCTTTTAATGATTGTACTTATGAATAAAATGGAATATGCAACTGAAATTTTAAAATGTTTATTACTGCGTCTAATTGACAAGTCTGTGATGACAAAACATCCACAACTAATGTTACGTAGAACTGAAAGTGTTGTTGAAAAAATGCTAACGAATTATATGGCTATTTGCATGTACGATTATTTAAAAGAATATGCAGGTTCTTCATTATTTTTATTATTTAAAGCAATAAAACATCAAATTGAAAAAGGTTTAGTAGATGCTGTTACAAATGATGCCCGATACTCATTATCTGAAGAACGTTTATTACGTGAACAAATTGAACATTCTATTGTTTCTTTACACATTGTGCAAGATGATTTAGATGAAAAAGTTCAATGCAAAGTTTTAGATTGGGATACAATATCTCAAGTTAAATCAAAAATTTTAGATGCATTATTTAAAAACACTCCATTTTCAATGCGTCCATCTGTGCATGAAGTAGATTTAGAATGGCGTCACGGACGTGGTGGTCATTTAACGTTACAAGATGAAGATTTAACAACAAAAACTATAAATGGTTGGAAACGTTTAAATACATTAGCTCATTATGGTGTTAAAGAATCAGCTGTGATGTCATTAATTGCTAGACAAAATGATAGTTATAATATTACATATAGTAAACATCAACCTTTTCATAATAATTGTAAGTTATTTAAAATTTTAATTTTTCTAAAAATATTTATAAATTTAAAATTTCTTTTTTATAGTTTATTATATCAATAATTCACAATCACATATAATTATAAATGGTGATTTAGAATCTGGTTTACAACAACCAAGAATTTTTCATTTGGTTAAACCATTAATAGCTGATCATCATATGAATTTAAAAAATTCAGCTGTATCAGCTCAAACGCCATCAACAGAACGAACACACAAAGCAATACCCGAAATATTTTTGACACGTTTATTAGCAACAAAGGGTACAATACAAAAATTTGTTGATGATTTTTTTGCAACAATATTAACAGTTAATGAAGAATTACCACCAGCTGTTAAATGGTTATTTGATTTATTGGATGAAGCAGCTAAAAGACATGGTATTAATGATCAAGAAATTGTTCATGCATGGAAATCAAATAGTCTTCCTTTACGTTTTTGGGTTAACTTCATTAAAAATCCTGATTTTATTTTTGATATAAATAAAACGACAACTGTCGATGCTTGCCTTAGCGTTATAGCGCAAACATTTATGGATGCATGTTCAACAACTGAACATCGGTTGGGAAAAGATTCACCATCAAATAAATTGTTATTTGCTAAAGTATGATTAAATATAAATTAAGATAATTTTTATTATTTTAATATATATTTTATTTTAATGCAGGATATACCACAATATAGGGACATGGTTAAACAATTTTATAGTGAAGTTGCAAATTTACCACAAATTAGTGATCAAGAAATGGGAACAGCTATGCAACAATTATCTGTACAACAAAATGAAGAATTTGATACAATAGCAGCACTTAAGGAATTGTATATTTATGTAACAAAATATCGAGATCAGGCATGTTTAAATCAATTAAAATTTATTTATCTTTATATTGTTTTTTTAATAAAAATGTTTACCCATTTATTAATTAATCATTTTTATTATTTAATTGTTCATTTTTTTACCATGAATAGATTATGAATACATTAGAAGTAGATCAAAATTGTAAGAAAATGCATTTAGCTCATAAATTAGAAAATGTTGCATGCACATTGGATGGAGAAGAAACTTCAGCCTGCTGACATCAAGAAGATTTAATAAGTAAGTTGAATTAATCATTTTTTTTTTGTTTTTAATTTTTTTATATGTTAAATTGTCATTTTAGACATTTTATTATTATTATTTAATATTTTTTACTAATTATCTATATATAGCAATGTTCCACTATTCACATGATTTTATTGATAAGACAGACTATCATCATGTACTATTAAGTAATAATGATAATAAAAATTTAGATATTAATATTAATTGTAAAATTTTGGATGATATAATTATCACACATTTGCCATTAACAACATCAACGACTGATTTACAACGTTTGTTGCTGAAATATTAAAAAAGAGCCAAATATAAATTTACAAATAGACAACAAGCAGCATATTTATGATTAATATTAAATTTATTTACATATTGTTTTGAAATATATATATATTTACATTTTTAAGGCAAATCATAAGATTTAAAGTACAAAGCTTAAATTTAATTAAAATATTAAAAAAAAACATGATTTGTCTAATGACAATATTTAAAATGATATAAATATCAATAAAAAGTTATTATTAAAATTTTTACGAAATAAATCTGTTGAAGAAAGTTGTGAATATGAAAAATTTATTTATTTTTTGACACAATAAATTAATTCAAAAAAGTAATTATTTTTAAATTAATTAACACTTTTCTTTTGTTCTTTGTTATTTTTCGAATATTGCTAAACAAGACTTTAATTAAAAAAAATAAAATATAAATACATTTAATTTATTTTAATTACTATTTTTTTTTTTATTTCAGATCTCAGTATCATTTTTGATGTTCCTTAAAATTTGTTATTACATTTGTGATTTGATCTCTCAATTATGTATGTGCATTTTTTTTTTCTGTCGAAATTTTTTATTTGTAATATGCATTTAGTTTTTTTTTTTTTTGTAATAGAACATTTCTAAATATCTTTATAATTTTTTAAAGAATCATATAATTAAACAAATAAATTTTTTACATCCGTCGTTTTAATATTAAGATCATGTTTTGGAATTTACATAAAAGTAAATTTTGAAATTCATTTGAATTTGTAATTATTATATATTTCAACAAAAACATTCTTGAATTTAATGCACACATTGAATTCTCATATTTACTAACATAATTAGAAATTTGAATAATTATTCGGAAGAAATTTGTCAAATAATTAAGTTGATAGGTTTTAAATTTTTAATTTTCTACATTTTATTTATATTCGTATATTTAAATATAAACATAGATTGTAAACATATATATATATATATACAATATATAAACTGACTGACGAGCCATCATGGTTTTTCTACTGCACCATATACGTTAAGGTTATAATATTTCGATATTACGATGGTTTTATTAAATTATAAATATTTTCTAAAATGCATAATTTTTCGTAACCGAAGGCGCTCGCATTTCTTCTTGTGTTGGACATGTCTGTATTTTTATTTTATTCAATAATTCGTTTTTAAAATATACATTGAGTATTTGCAAAAAATTACAAAATATTAATTAATTTTTTTATAGTTTGTTTAAATTTACTCAGTAAGTACTTGAAATTTTTTAGTAAAGAAAAAGTTCGGTATTTTTTCATTTTTATTTTTCTATTCATTTTTATAAAGATGATGAAAAAATAATTACATTTTACATATTATTTTTACTTATAATACCCATTAAATACGATATTTTTTTGTAATTATACGAATTCAATTAAGCGCAATCCAATTGTATATTAGAAAGGTTTGAAAAAGCAACAACATTGCATGTTTGTCAAACAGAGTTTATTTAACCTAAAATTAATGCTTAAAAATTTATTAAGTGCTATTAATAAAAGTTGCAATTTTATATATGATTCGTTTTACATAATATGATTGGCAAATTAAGAAATTTATTTTATTTTTTCTATGTATCAAATACGAGGAGAAATGGCCGCCTTAACAAATTTTTTATTTATTGTTCGGAAATATTTTTTAATAACAAATGGTAGAAATTAATTGTGTGAAAGAATTATCCAAGATATCAATTTTGTTTTTTTTTTTTATCTTATTAAATACATTCCGTAAATAATATTTTCTTGATAAATTATATCAAATACATCATATTTATTTGTTAGGACTTAATTGTTTTTTTTAGTGCTTTTTATTTGTATTTTATTTAATTTTTTTTTTTTGTTTTTGAATGGCTTCTTGCTAAATATTTCATTATTCAAAAAAAAAAAATTATAATTGAAACAATATTTGTAAATAAAATTCGTAAGTTAGTCTTTTTTGGAGATTATTTTTTAATTTTTATAAAAATTCAATTTAATTTATAAGATATTACAAAAGTAAAATGATTTTTTATTTTGTATATTTATTTTGGGGTTGGGTACGAAATCCGCAAGACTAAAATCTTTTCGAACTTTTTTCATAAATAATAAGTCAGCAGCAAAATATTTAATATTTAATATACCTGCTAAACTATTTATTGGAACCCTGATATGGTATCCAACTCCTAATTTTTTGTTATAAATAATAAGTCAGCAACAATCATTTAATAAAATAATAAAACCCCGCTAAACAAATTATTGGAACCACGATTTCGTATTCAAATCTTAAATCCTTAATCCAGCGATGCTTTTAATAAAATACCCATGGAAAAAAGGCAACTTCAAATTAAATATATTCGCGAAAAAGAGGCAATCCTAATTTTGAATTCTACTCTAAAATCTCTCCGAATACAAGGTCTCACGTATACAGATAAATAAATATTCCGGAAAAGGGGAAATTTTTATTTTCTCTAAAATGCCAAATGTCGATTCACTATTTTAATTTTTAATAAAATGTTTGCCTAAAATAAAAATTAAAAAGGTCCCCAAATTTGGAGCTTTTTCATTTTTGTTTTAGGGACTTATTTTTGTATAGCCTACAAAAATATTTAAATTTAACATTTATCTATGAAAAATAGTAAATTTTTTTTTAAATTTAGGTGTTTCTTATATGAAGAAATTCAATTTTGAAAATTTCCAATTTTAGGGATTTTGTTCCCTTTATTTGGTTTATTAATAGTGCGCGAGCGGCGAGAGAGCATAAAGTTTCCACTTTAAATCTCCGTCTAACTCGGTTTTCTTAGGATTTTTTCGCATTTTCTAATCTGAGGTTTAGTTCATTTATTATATACGGTGTATTTTCAGCTGTTATATTTTGAACTTTCCCGTCTTTTAATTTTTTGGGAGTTCTACTCATGTCGCTTATAATGTTATAATAATATCTTGCCGTAACCTTTTGTCGTATTGTTTTTAATTTTTTTGCTTCAGTATAGGTTCCCTACCTTCAGGGGGAATGTAAATCTACATAGTTCTTTGTTGTTTATTCTGCCAGTTGAGAAATTCTACGTATGATAGGGTAGAAAGGGTAGACAGTTTTTGAGTGATATATATCGTAAATGTTTCACTGCCATACATAGTACGTATAGAAGATTCTCAGTTTAGTTTGCATTATATGTTTCGCCAACCTGGAGTGGAAGCACGTAACTTGTTTCGAATGTGTTGTTTCGAATTTTTCAAAAATTGGTAGCACGTAAATTTGTTTCGAATACTTTTCATTTGTTTCGAAATTTTTATTTTGTTTCGAAAGTTTTTGGCAACACGTAAGCTTTGTTTCGAATATTTTTTTTAACCGTTTCAAAATAATTTGTGCGATAGATATATAGTTAACGCAAAAAAGTACAATAAAGGTAAATTTTTATAAAAATTAATTTTAAACAATATATTTGAAATTTTTGGATTAAATATTAAAAAATTAATATAATTTTAGCTACCTATTTAAAATAAAATTTTGGAAAAAAATCTTTTTCTGCTGATTCCCTTAAAAAGCAATTTTTAATTAAAATCATTAGCTATACATAGTTATTAGGTATTATACAGTAATCAAATAGTTATCAAATATTAATTTTAAAGTATAATTAATGAAATGCAATTGTTTTTAATACTTACATTTTTAATATCTATTTTTTTTTTTTTTTTTTTTTTTCTTTATTTAATTCATTTAATAATATATTCAATACATAATTTAATTCATTAAGTTAACAATAATAATACAACTCAGTTAAAAATATAATACAACTCATGTTGTTTGAAATTAATAAATAAACTATAATTATTTTTTACGACCCTAGCCTTAGCCTTTTGGCCTAATAATTTTAAAAAAAAAAAGAAAAAGAATCAAAAATATAATACAAATTAATAAAAACAAAATAAAAAATTTAATGTATGTAAATTTTATAAAATTAATTCAAGACTTAACTTTTATGGTAGGTAAACAAAATTAATGACATATCAAGAGATCAAAAGAAACAAGAAAAAGAAAAAAAACAAGTTATTTTAGTTTGCGCTAATTATTATAATCATTTTCACATTTTTAGGATTCCAAAATGAAATTTTTTATACTTTTTTTAAAAATTGCAACATTTTCGATTATTTTCAATTAATTTGGTAATTCATTAAAAACTTTGAGACAATTATATATTTTTATATATATTTTTTACAATTGTATAACTGTCTGTATACTTTTTTGTTTATTAGTTTTGAAGAGTTGTAAATAAAAATTTGCCTTGTTTCTTTTAACAAAAGAAAATTTAATTTTTCAAACGATTAAACAAAGATAAAAATTGCGTACAAACCATATTTAGTTTTATACAACAAAAAAAAAAACAAATAAAAAACATTTCAATTTTCAAAAGAGGTAAAAAAAGATAATTTGAATTTGAAACGAAACGGAATTTTTTGAAGTAAAACTTTTGTTTCGATCATTTTTAATTCGAAACAATTTACGTGCTGCCATTAAAATTTTGTTTCGAATAATTCGATTCGAAACAAGTTACATGCTGCTGCTCCTAAATGTAATCGCTTTAGTGTAATTATGTACTTTAATGCTGCCATTTTAAATTCACGTATTTATAATGATAAAATACACCATAACAGAAGGTGTTCCTTTAAACATTGTTAGGCTATTTGTCCAAGCGATTTAATTCCTTCCTAAAATTAAGCTGTATAATTTAAACTTTCATAAGTAAATCAATATAAGTGACGTGTCAAAGATGTTTTGCTCGTTTTGAAAAGCTCATTTTTGATATAACTTGGACTGGTGTCATCTTCTTTTTGTGCATCGACATTCTTGTCGGTTTCTAATAGGGTGAAGTGCATTGAAAATTTTATTCGGATGGAAAAGTCCGTTCCGAATTACAAAATATTGGCTTGCTGAAGTCTATTTGGTTGCAAATACTATTTATTGATCCCAAAGTCATATATTTCGTAAAATATTTGCAATATTTGTTCATTGAACCGTTTCGTACATATTATGTCCTTATGTACTTAATATTCGTTTTTTGAAAAATTCATATTTTTTTTGACAAAAATTTTATGTATATGAGATCAATAAAATAATCTATTAAAACAAATATTTTAAATTCATTAGAAAAGGTCCATACATAATGCAATAAATTAGAAAGCTTTCTTTCTTAATGTAATGTACTTAAAAAATTGGAAAAAAAAAATTGTTATGTTTTGGTTGTTAAAGAGTCGAACTCGTCAAAAACGCTAAAGTACACAGTCAAAAATATCGATTTTGTGAAACAAAGTGTAAATGAAAATCAATTAAACGTTCTGAAAAATTTGAACTGTTTTTTTTTGGTGTCAGAATATAGAATATTCATCATAAAGATTAAAATGCAAATTAGGCATTTAAAATTAAGTTGTTAATCCTTAGTTGGCAATGAGGCTAATTTTTGGTTAAAAAGTTTAAAAAATAAACAACACAATTGTCGCATTTAGAATGAAAAAAATCCAAGTGCCCTTAATGAAAAACGTTAACATCCATGTGATAACTACTTATAGAAATATGAAATTGGTATTATCATATTTCGTTTTTGTGCAAACCACTTTTAAAAAAATATTCAATATTGTAAATTGCCTCCCTAAAAATATTTTAACCCAATCAAAATAAAGGACATTTTAAACATAATTTATATAATAAAGTATTTTAAGATTAATTTTTATTAAATATTATTTGTTTACCGCATATAAAGTGTATTTGTAGCTGTTTAAATGATCTAAGTTGTAGTTAGTGTATTATATACTGTAGTTATTTCACATTTTTATGCAATTTCGAAGTAAGTATATACATACTTCAATTTATAACAGCGGTATTGTTTTACAAAAAGTGTTACCAAATCAATCACATAAATATAACTGTTATTTTAATTTAAAAATTTAGTATGTATTTGATTTAAAAAATATGCCGAACATTAATAAAAATCAGGAAAAATTTTTTTAATCAGGTGTTTTTATACAAAATTATGAAATTTTTTTTTATATTAGATAATTTGAAACTTTGTACGAAATATGTTTTACATTTTTTTATGAAAATTATTCATAATTATTTAATTAAAGATGTACTATATGAATTTTTTTGTTTTGTGTTTATTAAATTGATATTTATAATTTTAGCACAATTATAACTATTTTAATAAATATTTTTTAATATGTAATAATAACCATTTTCAATCCTATAAAAAAATAAAAAAAAAAAAAAATAAAGTAAACGAAAGTATTCTGTATATATATGTAATTAATAATTAATTAATGAAATTAAAGATATTTAAAAAAAAAAAAAAAACTTTTTTACAATTTGCTTAAAAAAAATAATTACAAAATAATTTTTATAGTATTATTAAATAAGATAAATATAATCTTGTGTTATTTTTTTTTTTATTTAATAATTTTTAATTAGTTTTTTAAAAATAAAGTAAAAATTGTATAAAGTTTATAAAAGAGTATTAAGAATAATAAGTAAAATTAATTAAATGTAAGTTTTTCCTTTTTTTATTTATTAAGTAAATAATTTTATATATTATATATATATATATATATATAATAGAAGAATAACTTTATTATATATATATATATATATATATAAATATAAGAACAAAAATATTATAATAAAATATCGAATGAATGAGAATTTATAGTGCAAAAAACTTTTAGTGCGAAAAAACCATGCAATTTCCTAAATTTCCAAAACTTTTTAAATTTTTTGAATTTAAAATTGCGCATCCAACTTTTTGTAAAATACTCTAGCTAACCTTTATTTTTAATTTGAACATGCTCAATCTCCCATAAATTTTTTACTCACTTTCTAAATATTTCAACATTTTATAAAAATTTTTTTTAAAAAACGCAGTTTATTTTCAAAATTAAAATTAAAAAAAAAAAAAATTACAGTGTTTAAAAAAATTTACAGAATAAAAAGTTGTGGTCGTAAATGTAAACTTTTTGACGTAAAATATGCCATTTGACATTTATTATGATTTTAAGACCAAACAATTTGCAATCAGTAGATATTCAATTTACAAATAAATTTTTGTGGTCGTAAAAGTAAATTTTTTAGTTTTGCAATGGATATATAATCAACAGATTGTTTTTGTTTTCCACTTTTGAAATGAGCTTTCATCGCTAATCTTGTACAAATTAGTAGTTTTAAGGTGGATGTGTCCCACAACAAACTTTGTGATTCACTTTCAGTTTCACTCCTGTTAATTTAAATTTAATATAAATTAATTTACAAAAAAAGACATAATATTTTCTTACTTACATTATTAATCATAAAAACAACGCTGAACGCTCAAAAAACTATACCTTACTACTTGGTAAACTGATTGTAAATAAAAAATTTAGTTTGCATAGTTGACGTTTACTTTACAGATATTTCACATTTTCGACCAGGTTCAGTTAGCAATGATTTTTTACATAATTTTTGGTCGTAAATTCAAAATATGCATATTGACAGCAAATTTACGACCATAAGAAAAACTTTGAATTTTTTAGAGGTTAAAAATCTTTGAGACATAAATGTTAATGACCTAATCAAAATTATAATTTTTTGTGCTATATAAATTTCCAAATAGAACAAAGTTATAAGTATTTACTATATATATATATAAATATACATCGATATTTATATATTTTAAGATTTTTTTTTTATTTTTTTAAATATAAAAAAAATAAAATTTAGTCTGCAGGATTTTAATGTAAGAGAGAACTTAATAAATTATAAATAAATTTATTCGCAATGAAAAATTATTGTATAAAAAAAATTAAATATTAGAAAATACAAAAAAAAAAAAAAAAGAAAAAACATTATTAAATTTTTTTTTTTTTTGAAAGATTATTATTATTTTAATATTAAAATGCGCAGCAAAAAATTCGAATATAAAATAATAATTTATTTATTAATTTTTTATTTTCATTTAACTTAGTAGACTGTACATTAATTATTAATAATATTATATAATTATTAAATTAAATAAATATAAAGTTACGTATAAATAAGTATATATGTATATATATATAAAATCAAACATTAATATAAATTCATTAAAATGTAATTTTATTTCATTTGTTTTTATTTTATTTTTTTTTTTTAACCTTTTCAATACTCAACATAATGTGAGAAGCTACATTTACGAAAAAATAAATGAAAGAACAGTAGGGCATTGTTATTAACTTTTGGGTACATAAATGCATTTCAGAACCGTATTGAAAGGGTTATTATAAAAATTATAATATAGAATTTCAGGTAAGCTGAACAATTTAATGGTTTTATTGATAAAAAAAAATTATCACCCTAATTCTTCAAGACGCATCTCTCAAACGATGAAAAAATTCATCACTTCGCCTCTAGTTAAATTTATAATTCTCTTAGACAGACGATAAAATTTTTAAATGTTGGTAGTACTTTGCTGCTGTCAAAAAGAAAAAAAAAGTTTTTTAAACTAAATTTGAATTTTTTCTAATATTTGTATCAATGTTTTTCAGGTATTTTGTTTGAATTCGTAGTAACTCCATTTTTTCCTTTTTTTGTGATACGTATGGTCTAGGAGTTATATTTACTAATTCTACTGCTGGTTGTTCAGCAACTTCTTCCTCTTCTGGTCTATGTTTGACACTTGATACCGTGGCTGTGGGTTGAAGTTGAGAAGCTAAAATGTTAAAACAAAATAATAAAATTATTAATAATTGTTTTAATTTAATTAAAAAAACTTTACTTGTATTCGTTACGCCATAAATTTCATCTCTAGGTGTAACAAGCTTTCTTAAATCCAGCAGTATTATCACAGCTTCTTCCAAATTTGAAAAATGGTGAAAAGCATTAGATCCACCACCCGTTGTTTTAATTTCTTTTTTATTTAAAACAAGTTTTTTTTCTATGTTCGTTTTAAAATCATTCCAAACCTGAAAAAGATATACATAATATATAAAAATGAATATTCAATTTGTAACCAACTTACTTTTAACCACCCTTCTCCTTCCGTAAATGGTGGACAATGTGTGTTAAGTATTTTTGAAAAATCTTTCCACACACGATTGTATTCAATTTTGGTACTTGAAAAAGAACAAAAACCTTTGACAATTTCAGGATTTTTCTCCATTAACTGTACTAATTTTTCAAATTGCCGTACATTGGTAAGTTTTTTTCTAAATGAATAACATAAATAAATGAATAACATAACAAAAACACAAAAATTTTAAATTATTTTAAATATTACTTACTTTTCTGCAAGTTCCATTTTATTTTTAAATTAAAACAAAGAAACAAAAAAAATTTATTCTACAAGCGATACTTATCGGTTACACAAACAGAGGTGATATAAAATGGCTATCGTTTCGTAGCAAAAATCTTTAAGAATACTACAAGCGACGCATTGGACAGTTCTTATCGCGTTAAGTACGATGTACCGCTTATGCGCCTTCAAGAATAGAAATTGATCGCTTAAGCGGATTTTTTACTACTTCTAATTATTACTACTATGATCATATGTCCGAACTATTTTTTTTTAATTAACTAAACCCCAAAAATTTTTATTTTTTTGAGCGTTAATTTGTGAATTAACACTAGAAAATCTTCTAGCTTTTCTCTCGCATTCAAGCAGTGCCAGTTTTTACTTGATCTAGATAAGTATGTACATAAATTAATTTTCAAAATAATTGAAGTTAAACATAATTAAGTAATGGTAAATTCATAATAATTGAAATATATAATATTTGCTTTAAAATAAAAGACGTTTCAATTAATTTTTGCACTTGTTTTTTTTTTTTTTTTTGATTTAGATCAAGAAGGCGTAGCATATATGTCTAATTAAATGATTATTTTTCTTAGGTATATTTTTAATGTTTTGTTTTTAATGTTTTATTATTTTTAATATTTTTGATGTTTCTCGGAATATAGGAAATGCTGAAAGTAGAACTGATTTTAGAGTTGGCTACAAAATCAGAGTTTCTTTTTCGAATATGCATACAATAATTAGTTAAAATTGCATCATTAATGTATGCAATATGAATTAGTTTCGAACAGATTTTATAGATTTTTTGTGGTTCATTCATTTACGTACAGTCGTGTTTCGTATAGTTAACATGGGGTACCGCCAATAAATGTTCTTAGACTTTTATACATCTAACAGAGAAAATATAATTCTTCTGCTCTTCAAGGGTGACTGTTATATTTATTTTTTAATTATGATATAAATAATAAATTATCCCCCTATTCTAATAAGCTCATCACTTTTTTGATGCGTCTCTCTATCACGTCTGGCTATTCTAGAAGCCTTTTATCTATAAATATCTATGCATGTTAAAAATAATAAACACTTATATATTTTGTACATTTTATCAGAGAATACATGTTGTACTTCATTTTAAAAATAATTCACAAATTCATAATAATTTACGGGACGCACTGACAGCCAAACTAAGATTTCCAGCATGAAATTTATAGAAGTGTAACGATTAAATCTTAAAATTATCCTCATTGTACGATTTTTCAATTTTTGTAGACGCTAGACGCTTTATATCTTCTTGAGATGCCCATTCCTATTCTGGAAGGCTTATCACTTCATCCGATGCTTGACTACTTTATTTTATGAGAATAAGGGGCTGCTTATAAATAAATAAATTAAACTACTGACCCGGAACCAGATGAAAAGAACACAGCTATTATAAAAAAAAAATGGGTTTCATTTTATGGTCTTTGGAACTACATATAGGTTTTCAAAATAAATTTTTTTTATAATATGTATTATATATTATCTAATTATCTTGTAAATAAATTATAAATTAAAAAAAATATATATGTATAAGTTGACAATCATCGACAGATAATCCAGTAATTAATACAACAAGCATATGGTCTATACAAATTTTTTTTATTACTTTTTAAGTATCATTTTTTTTTTTAAATTGTTTATTCTTATTTTTCCCTTTATACACCTCGTCACCAAGGAGATTTTGTTAAGAAAAACATTTAATTTTTTCATATATTTTCCTTCTAAATAAAATATAATTTCCTACCAACTACATCACTGAGCCTCCAGACAAAATATATGTATTTAAATTTTAAAAACAAATGTCAAATTTGAATTTAAGTGATTGAAATTTGAAATTAACGACCAACGTTACTGTCCTGACAGCGTAATTTAAGTTGACATTTCGATTATATTTTAATACAAAATAAAAAATACATTTTTTTTGTAGATTCTTAATTTCTAATTCGGAAACATTTTTCATTATTTTGATTTTAAACTTTTTTAATTATTTTAAATTTGAATTCAAAATTCAAAATATCAAATTCAATAATTTTTATTGCAAATCTCAAATCATAATATGTATATGTTTCTTTGTAATTATAGTACTAATGATAGTTTTTCACCGTTCCGTTAACATAAGAACCGCAATTATGATAGCTTTTATGTCCAATTCATTCCTTCGGAATTTATATGGAAATATTAAAAATTAAATGCTCTTACGTTTTTTAAATAAAATTCATAAAAATTTAATTTTTATTTTACAATTTTGTTTTTTAAATAAAAAAAAAAATCCAACAGGTGGCTTAATATCGATTTGTTGATATTATAATACACTAAATAATTTACTATTTTTAACACCAGAGATCTTAAAAACCTGTCTGTATATTTTTGAAGCTTTTTTAAGAAAGCAAAAAAACAAAGAAATTGCGGTAAATTACCAATAGTTGTTCTATTCAGTTGTTCTTGTTCCCTGTTCATCCCGTTATTTTTGAGAAATTTTCATCCACATATTTTTATAAATCAGTTATATTCAAAAAATTTTTTGCGAAGCCCATAATCTAGTTTTACTTGAAGATATTACGAGAAAGAGATATCAGGTACTAATGAGAGAACTTACACAGAAAAGTTAACGAATTTTCAGGAATTCGTTGCTTGGTATTTAAAAATTTTATTAATTTGTCGTTAATACGTGTTTAAAATACCTTTCTTATGTCAGTCGTTAAATTAAATGTATGCCGGGTTTTTTTTACCCTACAACCTATATGTATATGTTAATATAGCGATACATACGATATACCTATAGTGCTTTGATACGGTGTTTCTAAGTACCAAAAGTAAGCAAGCTAAATATTGAAAAGTAAAAATATTCTTGATCAGCGCGACCTCCTATTTGTATTTAGAGATTTTTGTTTGTTGATGCTACCGGAAATTGATGGCGGGAAATTGGGCTGATTAAATATGATTTCGAATTCTGAAAGCTTCTTATCGAACCTAAATACAAACGAGCATATTGCTAAAATCAATTAAGATGGGATCTTCAAATTTGATACAACAATGTCCTTTCTTCATTTTGTATCTAAAGTTTATGGTTAACTGGATTGGTTATTGTGGAACCTCCTACACATCTCATAAACACACCCACTAACTGCTCACTGTTATAGGTTTTATACAGTCTTACTATATATTTGCATATTGGAAAAGGGGGAAATATTATATTTATCATATTATTAGAACTGACCTTAATTCAAACAAACAATTTAAACATAAGATAGTACTAGGCCTTAAAACATGTATTTAGAAACGTTTTAGATTTTCAATAGATACAATTCTTTTTTTTGTTTATATTGTAATAATTTTGTATGAGTTATCGGTGAGTTATATTATTCAATTAAACTATTTATTTTTATATTTTAGTTATTGAATATTTTTAATGTGAGTCAAAAGCGAATTCCTTGGTATTAACATTATCTAAACTGTTTCAAAGGTATTATTAATTACAAAAGTTTTTATTTTTTTTTTTGAATAACAATTAATTTTATGATGCAGATTCAAAAAAAATGGCGTCAAGGGATAGTATTTTTATACCCGTACATGCAAATAACGTAATAAAGTAAATTTAAAATACAATGGGTCAGAAAGCTCAAAAACCTAAAGGATTAGAGTTTTGAAACTCATACAAAGCATTTTTAAGAGAATTTCTAGGAAAGTTTTTGGTTAAATGCGGACTAAGGCTTTGGGGAGCTGCCATACAATTTTTTTGCACCAATATGATTTTCTTCAAAAACTAATAACGTTGGGAGGATGAAAATTACACACGGGTAATTATATAATAAAACAAGCTCCTTTATTAAGTTTAAACATGCTACGGCTTCATTTTCGGTGAGCTGCCGTACAACTTTTTCACACCAATATGATTTTCTTCAAAACTAATAACGTTGGGTGGATAAAAATTACAACACCGTTAGTTATATAATAGAACAACCTTTATTAAGTTTCAAAATGTTACGGCTTCATTTTTGGAGAGCTGTCTACGAAGTTAAAATTAAAACTGGGCAAATTACTTGACAGAGTTGGACAATACTCGGACAAGCTTTTAGGGTAGGCCAAATTTAATTATTGGAAAGTAGGGTTAAATTTTTTTTTTAATTATTTAACTCTTTATTTTTTTTTTTTATATAATAGGATAAGGGAATTAATTAATGGTTTATTTTAGTTTATACATCATAGTGGGTATGCACGGGTTTCAAAAAGTTAACAAGGGCAACTATAATTTTCCTTGTTTTTTTTGGTAGAAAGTACATTTATATAAATCAAATTTAGATTAATATTAATAGTAATATTACAAAACATTTTTTTGTAATAAAAAAATTTACATGTAGCTTCATAAAATAAGAAATGGTAAGATCTTATAAAATATAAGATCTATCACATATGAAAAGTTTCTGCAGTAGCTGGATGTTAAGTTACAAAAAAAAAGTGAAAATTTAATAATAATATTAATTAGATTATGTTGTTTACTCTACAGTTTAAATAATAATTATTTATTATATTATATATAAAAATGAAACTTATATAGGTATAAGAAAAGGTAAATAAATTTAGTTAAAAAAATCTTTTTCTCCAATTCAATCTAATTTCTCTTAAAATAACATTGTTATTTGTTCTACATTATTTCTTGTGTTGTGTTATGCTGCCCATACACGATAGACTTGGTTTTCAGCTTGGTACGGGAACTTGCGAAGTTGAATCGTGTATGGGCAAGTTGAAAAACCATTTTGAAGGTTAAAAAAATTTGGTTGGAAGAAAATCAAAAAAATTTGATTTTTGTGCGCAGAGTCTTTGGTTTGTAATTTAATTGTATCAATGTATGGGCAAAAAGAAGAAGAACTTAAATGTCATTTTGTTTTCTTTTTCTTTGTTGTTTTCATTTTTTGACACGAAAGAACGTTGAGATATTTCGATTTGAAAAAATTAAAAAAATATAATGTAAAAAATAACTAATAATTAAATAAATATTTATAAATAACAAAAAAAATTAAGTTAGAAAAATATTTTAAAATACAAATTTTAAATATCATATAATTTTAGAAGACAAAAAATTAAATTGGCAGAACTATATATTTATACAAAAACTGTTAAAAATTTTAAATTTAATATTATCGGATTCTTTTGACATTTAACAAATGTTTTAAAACAAAAAAAATGTAGCCCATACATGGATGGACCAGGTTTTCAACTTGGTACGCGGACATGTTTACAAACCTTATCATACACTATCGAACCTACCATCGAACCATCGTTTGTTGAAAAATATGTTAAATGTCAAAAAAATCTGATAATTTTAAATTTGAATTTTTAAACAGTTTTTATTTAAATATATAGTTGTTCCTATTTAATTTTTTTTCTTCTTAAATTATGAGATATTTAAAATTATTTTGTATTTCAAAAAAATTTTTCTAACTTAAATTTCACCTCTATTCTAAATTTCCTCGTACGGCTAATTCGGAGATAATCTTCGAACAATAGTGATTCTCCTATTCCGACCTATCTCTTTTCAAAATATTTTTTAAAAATTACTACTACAAAATTGAAAACAATAATCGTTATTTTTACTTAAAAAAAAAAAATGAATTCTAACGTTAAAATTGTGTAGCCAATTTTTCGTAGAAATGGTTTAACGAGGGATTTTGGAATAGAGGTGATTATAATTTTTTCGAATTATTTACTTAATTTGTTTGTTATTTTTTACATTATAGTTTTCTAATTTTTTCAAATCGCAATATCTTAACGTTCGTTCTTTTCAAAAAATTAAAAACTCGAAAAAAAGTAAAAACAAAATAACATTTAAGTTGTTCAACTACTTGCCCATACACACTATACAACTTAAATGCAAACCAAAGACCCCGCGCACAAAAATCAAATTTTTTTGGATTTTCTTTCAACCAACTTTTCAACCTTCAAAATGGTCTTTAAACTTGCCCATATACACGATTCAACTTTGCAAGTACGCGTACCAAGTTGAAGACCCATCGGTTCATCGTGTATGGGATGCCGCCAAAGTCTATAGAAAATCTATGTAGCAAAAGAAAAACTATTACGAATTAGTATTTAGTACCTACATATATGTATATGTATATGTATAGGTATAATGTATAATAAGTTGACCCACATTTGCAGCTTAAACATATTATATTATTTATAATATAATATTTCAGCAGCATCATTTATACAAAGTTTAAATATGTATGTATGTATTTCATTTTATGTTTAAAAAGAAATTTCAATGTTAAATAAAAATTATTTAATCTTATAAATTATATAAATGAAAAATTTTTACCAAAAAAACAACAAAAACAAAAAAAAAAAAACAAACTAAGAAACACATTAAAGAATAATAAAGTAGAAAATAAAATAATAAAAAAAAAAAAAGAAAACAAACCAATCGGCAATCTTTTTCTTTAATATAGGTTAACTTAACATTCAACAAAACAAATTTAAAAAATTCTTTAGATTTAAAAAAAAAAAAAATTCCGTTTTGTTAACTTTCTCTTTTTTTTTTTTTTTCTGTTTTTACCGTTTTGTTTTTTAAGTTTCATTATGTTTCATTTCACTCATACATGCATACGTATTTACTATTGTATTTAAATTTATTAATACTAAGTTTATTAAATAAGATCAAAACGATTATATGAAAAATTTCAAATTTTTGGAAAAAAATATACCTATGTACTAATTTAGCTAAAACTTGAAATAAAAAAAAAAAAAAAAATTATGTCATTGATTTTCCGACAATCCGCTTTTATTTTAAATTAATTAGGTAGGTATTACCATGTATTACATATTTTTAAGCTTTCATTTCTTCTTGAAAAAAAAAATCTTTGAAAGAATATTTTAAGGTGAAAGTTGTAATTAATATATTATGTAGGAATATACCTATGTATATACGAATATGTTTTATATTCATTTAAATTTACATAGGTATTCGCTAATATTATGAACATATTTAAAATGGTATGTATAGCGTTGCCAGACGTCCCGATTAATCGGGATTGTCCCGTTTTCAGAGATGTTTTCGAGTGTCCCCAAAAAGTGTCTTGGGGACAGCCAAACGTCCCGATTATATTTATTATAAAAATCAAAATTAAATTTATGAAATACATAATTAAATAATTGTTGACCGGCCCAAAATTAAAAATCTGAATGTACCCAGAGATAATGCCAATGTGGAAAGAATTTTTTCGCTTATGTCAATTCAGTGGACGGATGAACGGAGCAGACTTTTACCAGAAACAGTAGAAGCTATTTTACAGTGCTTGGTAAATTTAGATCAAAATTGAAGCGAAATGTACCATTATATTTCAAAAAATAAAGATATTTTAAAAGCTGCTAAAAGTAGCAATAAATACTGACTTTGTACACTAACAACCTTTAGTATTCAATACTAATAAAATCATATTTTTTAATTTATTATTCATTCTATTTATTATATTTTTTAATTTATTATTTATTCATTAGCTTAACTGAATTTTTATATAAAGTTAATGAAATGAATGTTAATTTTTGTGTTCCCATTAAATTTGGTTTATTTTTAAAAGCTAAAATAAATTATTACATAGAAAATAAATTTTTTTTTTGTACTGTCCCGATTTGAGTTTTGAAAAATCTGGCAAGCCTAGGTATGTAGGTACATATTTGATCGTAGTGGAAACTGAATAACGTTAACTTAACAAAAATATTTTCAAAACTATTAGTAGGTACCAAACCAATACA
This sequence comes from Dolichopus griseipennis, assembly GCA_963082915.1. Classification (NCBI taxonomy): domain Eukaryota; kingdom Metazoa; phylum Arthropoda; class Insecta; order Diptera; family Dolichopodidae; genus Dolichopus; species Dolichopus griseipennis. The sequence continues at coordinate 4,355,784 of OY720446.1, read as the reverse complement.
ATGCATGGTAATATAGTGGAAATTTTTATGCTGCCTAAATGAATGTAAATGATGATATTATATTAATTTAGTAATATTACATTATGTATCTGAAAGAAATAATTAAAATTGGTTAACATATACCTATGTATATTAATGAACGAATGTTTCAAGTAAAGGTTTTTTTTTTTTTTTTTGATTTATTAAAAAGCATAATTAATCAAATAGTTCTTGAACTAGACAATATATATGTAGTTCTTTATTATATTTTGAATTTTTAAAACTTTCAGATACTCCCCAAATATGCAGAATTTGAAAAAGTTTTCCAGAAAATCTTATATCTAATTTACAAAGTTCTTATTCAGGCTTTTTTGATATTTTAAGATAAAAAAAACTGAACTAAAAGTATAGTTTTCAAAGACAATAATTTCAAAAGTAAAAAAAAAAAATTATTAAAGAAATTGTTCATTTTTTAATTGAAACAGAGTTAGAGACTTCATTTTCCGAATTTTTCAAAATTTTTGAAGTTAATGTTAAACTTTCTTGTATCAACACAACATCAGTAGGAATATCGTTTTCGTATTTAAAACGGATTGAAAACATTTCTAAGAAACACGTGCTCGCAATCACGTCTTTCAAATTTAGCCCTAATTCCTATAGAAAAGCAATTGCTTCAAAATATATAAAACGAACAAATAACTTTTATGATAGACATAGAACAATAGATAATTTTTCTTTGAAAAAAACGTCGCATAGAACTAAAATTTTGAAAATTAGAATATTTATCTTTTTTCTTTTAATTAATAATTTGATTTTATTTATTTTTATTTATTAATTCAAAGGATGGGTGTGGTTTAGTCGGTAAAAATCCGGCATCCAATGTCTAGCTACGAGGCTCATTAACATAACATCTTATTGGATCTTTTGAATATACCTTTCGTAAAAAAACAAAAAAAAAACTTTGTGTGCTCCCCTTCTCAAAAATGTCGCGCACGTCACTGATGTGTATTTATTTTATATATATATATTTATATAACTAGCTGATAACAAATATCGAATAAAATTTTTTTAAATATTTTTTTGGGTCAAATTTTTGAAATACTTACTTCGCAAATTTAGACACCCTTCCCGCTTCCAAAATTTTTTTTTTTTTAGATTAATCGACATGAGAATTTTATTTAGAATATCGATTTACAAATTCTAAGTCTGTTAATAGATCCAACTTCATTATCAAAGAGCAAAAAAGTCAATCGGCCGCTTTCACTTTAAAACAAAAAAGTTTAAGCATTACATTTTCATTTTCAACAGACCAAAATAGCCCTGACACACATTTCCGTACCCAAAAAAACCTTAATACACAAATTTTCATAATAATCGGCTGAGCCTGTTTAGAAGTCTATAAACAACAAACAATATGTATCTCAATATCTTTTTTTCTATTTTCTACTTCCATCTTCAATATTTTTGTGTTTAATTGGTTTAATACGGGTTGGGTACAAAATCTCGCGTTTCATAATCTCGTGTGTCAAAATATTTTATAATTTTGTAGTTTAAATACTTTATACATATAGAAAATGGGTGCATGACGCTTTACTGAAAAAAAAAAATCACGAATGAAAAAATCCCGAAAAATATATTAAATATTTTAAACACCACCTACGGCTGGATGGCACAGTGATTGAGTGCCGACCTTTCATGCGCAAAGGCCCGGGTTCGAATTCTAGTGAAAGTGAAAAACTTTTCTGGTTTTCAACTCGATTCAGCTACCATTCGCCCTTGGGTTCAAATTAATGGCATAATCAATAATTAATATTTATAAATCTTTAATAAAAAATACTTTAATATAAACAAATGCAAAATATAAACAAATAATTTAATTGAATAATATAACTCGCAGATATAGAATACCATATACTCAAATACAAATTATTACAATATTTTCGGGAATAACTATTACGTACAAAAAAACTCTACACTCGTAATCTTTTGTAGAATTATTTTTCAGGTCTCAAACTATATAGGTGATTCTCGCAGTTCTCTGTTTTAAAACTAATACATTGACAATTTTTTTACGTTAACGTCTGAAAAATTTATCAGACACTGACGAAACAAGGAAAACTACATACATATATGAAAAGTTATTTATTATGCGTTATAATGTTCGTCAATAATATCAAAAATTTTCTGATATTTCGACAAACATTTTAAATGTGGTCGAACATATACACCCGTGTGTGATGGCAATGTTCGCGTTACATTGAGGCGGGCTTTATATTCGAATTTTTTAAAGATATGTACCTATTTAGATTTTACTAAAAAACCATAAATACCTCCTTTTTAGAAATGTGAAAGCAGTATGGCGACACTCGACACATCTAATACACTTTAAATTTACTAAAGTTTCTATTATTTTCTTTGATATTTTAATTAAAAAAATTAAAACCGTTTTTGTTACAAAATACTCATCATGACATGCTAAGATTATTTTAAGATTATTAATATTTTATAAACCGAAACGTTCGCTAGAATTTTTTTTAACAAAGCAAAAAACACAAAAATTAAGTGACACAAGAAATGTTAAAAAAAGAAAAGCTTTTTTAAATTTTTGAAATTGACAAAAATCTTGAAAATAAAGCGGTAAAAAATTTAAAGTGAAAATTACAAAAAAAATAAATTAAAATTTTAAAAAAATAATAAATAGGGTTAAGTTCCCTATAATCGAACGTTGAGAGTTTGGTGCAGCTTAAATGATACCATTTATCACAATTGTCACAACCGATATTTTTTAGTGACTCATCTTCAGCATCAGTATCCAGTTCATCATTGCAAGACGCGCCTAATTGTTTTCTTTTTGTTGGTTCAATATATTTTTTTGTAAACTTAATTTTCCTTGGTCTTACATTTTTGAAAAGTTTCTTTTCAATTCTAATTTTTTTTTGTTTGTTTCAATTTCTCTTTTACAATTTTCTTTAATAGATTCCTGGTTATTGTAGTACTCTCTCCATTTGGCGTAGGATATAGACATCGGGGCCGGTTTGCAGGCAACACTTTGCCTCTTTTTGTGGTTATTGGCTTCAGGTACTTCAAATGTTTATCGAAAGGTGATATAGAATTTTTTTTTAATTCTAGTACTGAAGTTTTCGGAGTGCTTGGTGATTTTGAGTAAATTGATTTAGCCAGAGATCTATTAATATTTGAATTATCAGCGGTAGTTTTTGCTAAATTATTTTCATCTAAAATTATTTCGAATAATTAATTGTACATATATAGGTACTAGATGGGTACCTATATAAGTTTTCAATTTAAAGGCATACTTACCAAATGAGAAGTCACTATCATAATCTAAAATTTGAGATATAGTTCTTTGTATTTCCAAATCGACACTTTGACTAGGAGTATTAATAGGGAATGGAGAATTATTAACAGGAAAAGTTTCGGAAAAAGGAGAATTATAAATATTTTTACCAGGAGGAACAGGAGAATGATGAATTTTATTCTCCTGAATTAAAACTAGGAATAGGAGAATTATTATTGCTATTAATTTTATGGAATAATACATCATTATTGAGGACATCCAGAGATTCAGTTTGATCTGCTTGTATAACCGAATTATATCTATATCGTCAAAAGTAATTTCAACTAAATTGAGATTTTCCATAAACTTTTTTCTTTCTGCTTCTTCAATTGTGTTAATCAATATGTCGTAATTAATATTGTTTTTTAATAAATCGTTTTTGAGCGAAGATATCAATTCTTTAATTATTTGAAATTTTTTTATAGTTGGAATGAGAGTGTTAACTGTAACATCTTCTAAAGATTTATTTAGATTTTCTAAAGTATTTTGAGCACATTTGCTATAGTCAATGGCATTCGAGTCAATTGGAAATAACCCACATTTTCTAAAAGCATTTCTAATAATTTTAGATCTATCTTTTTTCTCTAAAACCAAGAATTTCACAAAAATTAATTTTTGTTAGCGATTTACCAATGTTTTTAGTTAAGTTGTTCCATTTCCGAACAGTATTTTTAAAGTCACTCTTAATTCATCATCACATCAGCTGGCTGGGAAGCGCATATAATACAATTCCGTTATTCGTACTAAATTCATTTAGCTCTAACGACAGGTGTGACTTATGGCCGTCTACTAAAAGTAACACAGGTTTTTCAATTTCATTTTCATTCAACTATTCATTAAAACTATTGGCGATATATTCATAAAATGTTTCTGTGCGCATCCACCCAGAATCGGACTGACCCAGTATACCCATTTTTCCGGCATATTCTTAACTAAATTTGGTGGTGGACGAACGTAAGGGAAAACGACTAACGGTGACAAAGTTTCACCATGTGCATTAAAAACTATAGAAAGACTGTAATATTTTCTTTTTCATTTGAAAATTTTACTTGGTATATAAATTATTGCACGCTTTCTGACCAATTACAATCCCTGTTTTTGGAGCTAAACTGAAACTAGTCTCACCCCCGTTAAAAATTAGTTTTGGGTCTTGAAGAATATCGGTTAAATTTTCATTATTTAAATAGTTTTCCAAATTTTTGAACCATTTCCTTATACTTTCTTGTGTAACTATTGATAAGATATTTCTTTATGTCGTATTTAAAAAAGAATAATACCATTTTTTGCCTGGCCTATCGTTGTTAAAAGGTGTTTTTCTTTTCTCCCTAACAATTTTTTGAACTACATCTTGTAGCTCTTCCGGTTTTTGTTGAAAGCCGCATTTAGCCAAATTCACAAGCCATTCTACAATTCTTTTTTCTTCGCTCTCAGTAAGAACAGTAAAATGGCCCATTTTCAATTTCTTGTCTGCTTTTTTACCGCGAACTTTGTCATGCAGAGTCCTTACCGAAATATTGAATATTTTACTGGCGGCTCTAATGCTCATAGACTCTTCCCTTATTTTATTTAGAGCAGCCTTCAAAAAATCTTCGCTATATCGTTGATACCTTTTCATTTTATCTAAAAAAAAAATATTGTGTAACAACTAATAATCTGAAGAAAATATTGTGTTCGAATAAAGGAACATAATTTTTCTATAGTTTCCTTGATTCGAACAATTCAAGAATTGCTGTTCGATTTAAGGTTTTCAGTTTTTCTATACAATTTTCATATTTAAAAGAACTCTGTGTTCGAATTAAGAAATATTAATGCATTTTTTATATTTTCCTTTAATTTTTAATAAAATTCAATAAATAAATATTCCTTTGCATGAATATATAAAAAAATTTATTTACAAAATTCATAAATAAACCATATTTCCTGAAACACTTAAAACTCTTTTTTTTTGCTAGCAATTTTAATGAAAAACGCACTGTTCATCAAAACCTAGTTTAAAACTGCAGCAATTTGACACATTTATAATGTGTATTTTTTTTTGATTTTTTTTTTGTTAAGGGTTGGGGAAACTTCAACAAATAAATTAAAAAAAAAAAACCGTTCTTAAAATAAGCCAAATTTTCTTACTTTACAAGTTTTTTTTTTTAAAAAGTATTCGATTATATAGGATATGTTCGAAATTAGGCAACAAAGTCCTTTCAATTTGTGGTGCCACGCAACACAGGTGTTGCACTTCTGCTTCTGGTGGCCCTGGACATATGCAAATAAGAACAGTTTGTATATTTGAAAAATGTGATTCTTAATCCAATATTGACTATATTGTATTAAAAAAAAAACTGAAAAATCTATATAATATATGTATGTATGTAAGTATTTATATAAATTTTAATGTGATTACAGATTATAAGAGAACGAAAATAAGAAATTTCATTATAAACATATAATATGTAATATGCATCTATCTTATTAATCACTGTAAAAATGAAGTGAGAAATTTTGTTTCGCCCCCAAAAAACTTTATAGGTACATATTTCGGAATTTCAATAAATTTAAAAAAAATCTTTATGAAATAATCCTACTATGTACTGTATAGGATTTTAATATTAAACACACTGTTTAAAACTTTAATCTTTAATTAAGATTACAAAACATAATTATTAAATATATATCATACATACTTAGGTCATAGGATGAGGATCCTATGTCTAGATAGTCTAAGAATCAACCAAATACCAAGTACAAATATTTTTTGTATCCTTTTATCTTTCTTTGAATTTTTTTTTTGTTTTTTTTTTACTTAATACCATTTGGAAGTGAGTGGGTGGATATTTTTTTTGGTGGATTCCAAAAAAAAAAAAAGAGAGAAATATAAAAATAAAAAATAAAATGAAAAAGTTGAATGAATTTTTAAAAGACACCTGCCACAAAATCTAATTGCAAATTTACTATAAATGCTCTATTTTTGGTGTCAATGAATTTATTAAAAAAAAAGAATCAACAAAAAAAAAAAAACAAAATAACAAATTGTCGTTGACCTTGTTTAGAATTTAAATCCTGTGGAAAGTTTAAGACTCTTTCTTTCTTTCTTTTGTTTTTTTTTTTTTATTATTTTTTTTTTTTTTTTTGGTTTTTAAATTCAAACGTACGATATTACGGTATAAAATGTAATATAAAATTATAACGTAATAAACAAAATTCGTACACACAAACAAATGGATTCAGGCATAATAATATAAAATTTTTTTTTAAATATATAATACATATATATATATACATATATACATCGGCTGGGTGGCACAGTGGTTAGAGTGCCAACCTTTCATGCGAAAGGCCCCGGGTTCGAATCCCAGTGAAAGTGAAAAAACTTTTATCTGGTTTTCAACTTGACTCAGCTACCATTCGCCTTTGGGTTCAAATTAATGGCTTAATTAATAATTAATAATTATATATCTTTAATAAAAAATACATAAATATAGCAATATAAACAAATACAAAATGTAAACAAATAATTCAATTAAATAATATAACTCACTGATATAGAATACCATATAAATCTAATACAAAATATTACAATATAAACAAAAATAGAACTGCATTTATTGAAAATCTAAGACATTTCTACATGTTTATAAGGCGTAGTACTATCTCATGTTTAAATTGTATGTGGAATTCATTTGATCAGTTCTAATATATGAATATATCTCCCCTGTTCCGACATGCACATAAATAGTCAGGCTGTTTAGCCTATCACAGTGAACAGTTAGCACGTAGTGGTGCGGGCAAAAAAAAAAAAAAAAAAAAAAAATATACCTGGATCATAAAATTGTCTAATATTTTTTTTTATTGTTCTTTACTTTTAAATATACGATATATAGATACATATTAGATATATATATGTATATATAATTTCTTTTTCTTTGGTTTTGAAATTTTGTTTTGAAATTTTATTTCTTTTTTTTTTTTTTTTTTTTTTTTTATTTTTTTTTTATATACAGAAAATATTTAGTTCATCGCTAAGCTTTGTTTTCTTATCAAAGTTCTTTTTATTTGAAGTGTAAGTATGTATTTATTTATTAATCGAAACATCAAGATAAACGAGGAAGAGTGTAGTAGAGTAGACTGTGTCAACTCTGGGATATCCGTATGACCGTAACATATACATTATATCATCCCCGCGGTTAATTACTTTTGGCTAAATTTCAAACATTCAGCTTTATTAGGTGTTGTAGAGTAATGCTCATATAAAAGAAGAAGTTGTATGGCAGCTACTCGAACCCACTGCACTAGACCAACCAAATTTTGCAGAAACTTTGGCCATAAAACTAAACTACCTTTGGCAAAATTTCAGACACGCAGCTCTGTAATAGGTACAGAGTAATGCTCATATAAAAAAAAGAAGTTGTATGGCAGCTACCCGAACCCATGGACCAAAATGGCTGGATTTAAATAGCGATGACGGCTATTGCAAAAAAACCGAATTTTTGAAAATTTCAAGATCCTAGCTCTTTTCGTTTTGGAGTTATCGTGCGGACGGACGGACGGACGGACAGACGGACAGACATACGGACATACATAGCTAAATCGATTTATTTTTCGATTCTGATCCGATCCATACACTTGAGTCTATATCTACACCCCCTCCTTCTCTGCGTCACAAACGTAATGGCAAATTTATTATACCCTTTGACTATATAGTCATACGAGTATAAAAAATATATTAAGCTTTTACGCCAAAATATCTCTCTTTTTTTTTTATTAATACTAAACAATAAATATTCATATTGTTTATGTGTTGTGTTCAAAAGCTTTCAAAACTTTTAATATATACAATATTGATTTATGTAAATTATATATATAAATATATAATACACACTACACACATATATATAATTCCGTGTTTATATTTTTTTTTTAATATTTAAATATTATCAACTTTATAAGTATGTACTAAGTATGAATATATGTTCTAACTAATTTTCTTATTAAGTAATAATTTTAGATATAATTTAAAGATTTGATAGTGTTAGGACATCATAGGTACATTTAAACAAAAATTACATTAATTATTTTAACAAAATATGTTAGTACCTCTATCTATATACATATATGCATAAAAATTGAAGTATGTTTATATTATATCTTTACTGTCAGGTGACCAAAAATTTTTGTCCTGACCCACATAGGTAGGTATAACATTCACAAAAATTTGTACAAATTGTAAGAAGTGAATAAAGATAGGAATTTATCATGCCCGAAAAAGACAAAAAAAAATAATAAAATTATATTGTACACCTACATGTTCATTTGGGTACCCAGATAAATTTTAAGTATAAAAAAACATAAAGACACGCACACTAACAAATTCATAATATGGATACATCCAAATACTTTTTATATTATGTTGAACCCATATGATTCATGATATAACAGTCTAATAAGATAGGCTCACGCACGCACCTTTTGTGTCGTGTTACGTGTAGCAAGTGACAACTGAACACATTTATATTAGTTTTCATCAGCAAGCGCAGAGCGAGATGCGCAAAACGATAAACGAAATTTTTAATCGAATTGAGCATATCCTTATACCTAGTTGTAGTATCAAGTATATTGGCCTCATAAACAGTCTATATGAAAATGAGAAAAATATACCTATTTTGTATCATATTGCGATATTGCGTACCTACGCAATTAGAAGTATATAAACCTCAAAATGTTTAGCCCGAGAAGAAATGAATTAAAAACCCTTGGCCTTATATACAGTTTCAATTAAAACAGCAAAGTTGGATCGAAATTTTTGTAAAAACTTTGTGTTGTATGTATGTCCATCACCAAAATATTACATACATACATAGGTATATAATTCTAAGTAAGTAAATATGAAATAATATTGTGTAGAATTTACAAGAAAATTTAAAGTATATTAGGTACCTACCTAAATATTTACTTTTAAATTATAAAAAAAATTAAAAACCCTTGGCCTTATATACAGTTTCAATTAAAACAGCAAAGTTGGATCGAAATTTTTGTAAAAACTTTGTGTTGTATGTATGTCCATCACCAAAATATTACATACATACATAGGTATATAATTCTAAGTAAGTAAATATGAAATAATATTGTGTAGAATTTACAAGAAAATTTAAAGTATATTAGGTACCTACCTAAATATTTACTTTTAAATTATAAAAAAGAGATGTCCCATCTTTAATTGTAATTGCGATTTCTGGACAAAACTCAAAGGTAGCTTTTTATTATAAATATTATCAATTAAATTGAATGAAGAAATAAACCGGCAATGATAAATAGTGTGCTAAACAAAAAGAATTAAGCATACTGTAATGTAATGTCGCTGTTTTTAAACTGTTTTTCTACAAAGAAAGGGGAAAACGCATACATACATATACATATATTATTTTTAAATTCTATTGATACATTTTTATAAAGGTATGTATGAATGTTAAATATTCGAGAGAAATATACAATAATATATGATGCATTGATATGACACACAAATTTAGTGTTACCAATGTTACTTTATAAATATATGTATATGTATATATATATATATATATAATTTTTCTTTGTGCTTTTTTTATTAATTATGTATATTTAAAAATATAATATAAAAGTTTAAGCAAAACAATTTATAAACGTATTTACATTTCATACATATGACATTATAATTTAATTAAATTTTAATTAAAATTAAAACTATTTATATAATTACCTACCTATGTATATGGTTATGGATATTAAGTTTTTATTTTTGATACTTTTCCTAGATATTGTCTACTCTATACCATAGGTTGACGTTGCAACAGAAGAGATTTAATGGATATATTAAATTCTTGTTTTTAGAATTGATCTTAATATTAGGTATTCCATATAATTTTATAGTATTTATGTAGCTGTGTGCTAACTGTTCACTGTGATAGACTAAACAGCCTGACTATATACATATGTGCATGTCGGAATTATTGTCGAGTGTCGGAATTTTAGCTGAGTCGAATTATTGAAAACCAGATAAAAATTTTTCACTGTCTCATTTTCATAAACATTAAATGTTTTTATGAATTTGGAAGTTTTTTTTTTAGACGTTATAGAATCAAAGTTAAATTACCTAACCATAATTTTTTAAAATAATATAAGTACCTATAAATATAGGTATAATGTACTATATTGGATAAATAAAATTAAACTCCAACAACGAATACCCTGATAAACCGTACTGGATGAAAAAATTTCTCTTCTACTGAATTTAATATACAAATGGAAGGAAAAAATTCATCAGTTTTGCATTAAGACATTTGAAAGTTTTTCTATTTCTTTTCAGCACTTTTTCAGTGGTGAATGGAAGTAGTTTTTCAGCATCTTTTCAGTAGTGAGTATAGAAGTAGTTTTTCAGAACTTTTTCAGTAGCGAATTGAAGTACCTAGTTTATTTATCATAATATTATGTTAAATACTTTTTCAGTCGTGAATATAAGTAGGTTTCTCAGTTCTGCAATAGTAAACATCTAATATTAATTTTACTATTTTGCTAAAAATAATAAGAAAAATTAAACAAAATAGGTAGATTAGATACCCAACCTACCTAGGTATGTGGTATTTTTTTTTTTTTTTTCAAATTTTTTAACGCATAACTTCAATAATAACTGCCGTTTTATATTTAAGTTTTACTTCAATTTAATTTAATTGCTAGTGACGGAAAAAAGTAACACTCTTTTAGGTATAGTATATAAATAGCGATTAGTGAGCGTATATAAAGACTAACTGTACTATATTGCTGTTTCATTTATTTCGCGGAACTTCAGTAGTGATTCATTACTTATTCAGTAATGAATAATCAGCATTTAAAATTACCTATACGAAGACAATGTTCTTTGTTCTATAAAAGTCGTAATTCCTGAACTCAGGTTATCAGGATAGGTATAATTTTTCGTATACCAAAAAAAATCATTTGGGTACCTTTAATAAACTTTTACTTGTTGTTGTTGTTGTTTTTTTATATGTAACCCTTTCTATATATACAGGGGATTTTTTAGATATGAAAAAAATATAAAAATTTATGGTACTTATTAACCTTTGAATTGCCAGACATTTTTATTCAATATCTCAATAATTTCTGAAAGCTACTTTTAACAAAACGAAGTAAAAAAAAAAAAAAAAAATTCAAATATAACTGGCAATACTTTTAAAAAAATAAAATAACAGCGTATTTTTTTCTACCAATAAAGAAATTAAACATTTTTAGTACAAATATCAAATAAAAATAAAATAAAGAGTATTTTCTCTTCGTTTTTATTTAATAATAATGAATAATAATAAATAATATCAAATACCTACGTAAATATGTATATATAGATCAACGATAGAGTCTATTACACTTTACATTACTTCATCATACAATTTTTGATTTAAAATTTGCAAAGTATATATTTATTTACACATCTTAAATTAAATTACATAGGTACATACTTACATATATTTCATTTTGCTATTCTATAGCCGCGCTTTTAAAAAATAAATTGTCCTTGTTGTTAAATACAACTATTTATATACTCACTACTCATGTACCTATGTATATACATACATATATATATATATATACCTATATGTATATATTATTTGTTGATCTATAAAAAGTCAATTTAAAATTGACTAAACTTAACTTGAAATTTGAATGACTCTTCTTTTTCTTTTAGCTTTTCTATACTAGGTATAAAAAAAAAAACATTGATATATTTGTGCTTTGCTGCTGCTTCTGCCTTTAGCGTCGTTGATTCATGAATGTTTCTTAGTGCTACATATGTACTTGATAGTATGTTTATTATTATACAAAATTACTTGTGTACTTCTAAAAATATATTATTGCAATTTGCAAATTACAGACAGGGTTGCCATTCAGAAAAAAATTTTGTTACCAAATTGGTTTTAAAAAGTTACCAAATTGATAAAAAAGTTACCAAAATACCTTGGATACAATGCTTTTGCCTGATATTAAAATATATTAAAATAAACAAAACAATTATTCATATTATGCAAACATAAAAACACAAACAAAACAATTCATATATATACGTATACATAAAAACGAAGTTCAAGTTGATGGATCTGATTGTTCACAATTCCCCAACACCCAATCCACTTACACGGGCCCTAGTAGATTCATTATCTTCTTCTACTTCAACAACCCGGATATTTTTTCACAAGATATCTTCAGAAAATAGTTCGTTATTTGTATATTAAATTATGTATTTTAACAAATTTATTAATTAACTTTCCATTCTAAAGAATCGTAAAAAAAAGTTGTTAACATATTATTTATACAAAGTTTGATTGAAATGAATTTATAAAAATTAAGTTTTAAAAAAAAAAGGGTTTCAGAAATTTACAATGTTAACCTTTAAATAAAATATAATTTAAAATAAAACACAAAATTCAACACAATAACTCGAATCATTTTAATGTTCAAACAATAAATACTATTTTATTAACTACTTATGTTTTATTACACTCATAACAAAATCAATATCGCGTATAGATAAACGCGATTTGAGCGATTTGCAGTTACACAACCAAATTCATTGTTTTGTAGGTACACATATGTATAATATAATTTAGAATTAGATAGGTAGGTTTAACTATGATCTTAACTATATTTTGAAGTTATTAAAAAATTACCAAATCACCAAAAATATTACCAACTTACCAAAACCAAAATAATTTTTAAAAATTTACCCCAATTTTGGTAGAAAATTACCAAAGTGGCAACTCTGATTACAGACACTATATAATTATTATGTATTTTTACAAATTATTTTGTTTGATTTTTACCATTGCATATATGCAATATGCATATAATAAAATAATAATACATACATACACAACAGCTATTGCTAATGTTGTGTCACCTTAGTACTGTAATGTCGTAATACGATTTTTGACGTTTTTTTAGTTAATGCTTTATTTAAAACAAAAAAAACATTTTTTTTTTTTGTAATTAGTCTCCCTCTCCCTCTTTCCTATTGCGTATTATCTATATATATAGCTCTTTCTAAATTTTGAATATAACCACGAAAGTTTTCTTATATCAAACCCAGGTCAATGTTAAAATAAAAATTATTCAATTTATGTTTGCAATATTCTAAAATGTTTTGGGTATAGGTTGTGTATGTATGTATAATTAATTAAAATTTATTTTGATTTCTTAATTCTCTTAATATATATGTAGGTATCCAAAAATGTTATAACGCATTCATATGCAATTTTAAAAGTCTGCCAGCCGTAGCTCTGTCAACTTAACAAGCGTTGCTTATTTTAGCATATATATATACCTACGATATATATATAAATAGGTAGATGATAAAATTTAAAATAATTGGTATAAATAATTTTTTATTCTATATTGACTGTTTTAACTTGTGTGCTAACTTTGAAACCTATAATTGTTTATGTTTTTTTTCAGAACACATATTTATTACATATATACGTATAAATAATAAAATTAAAAACATTTAAAATAAAAATAAAATTTTTTTACTTTACACACTTTTCAACTTCACTGAAAAATTAAATTATGTTTATTTTTAACTTATTAATTTTGTTAACCGGCAATAAATGACACTTTGAAAGCGTTGTTAAACATTTTGCATTTTGCTTGAAAAATTTGATAGCTATACGATTTTTGACATTTTGAAACTTCGATGCTGCGCGTCATGGCTGCTGCGCTGTGATAAGTGTGACCAAGACAAGCAAATAAAATTTCATCAACCATACACAAATATGTTATTTTTCAAGTAGTACAAAGTTTACATTTTATTTTTAAAATATGTACATACATATTTCAATTTTAAATTTTGAATTTTTGGCAAAAGTAGCAAAATTGCATATACGACGATATTTAAAATTTTGGGGTGACGATTTGCTGCTAATCGTAATCGTATCATATCGTACACATATACTATTTTGATTTTTGTTGTTCTCTTTTCTTGCTATATGTCTCCTCTCCTCCTTCTCTATTCAAAAAAAAAAAAAAAAAAAAAAACAAAAAAAACAACACCAAGCAAGAACCAAACCAAAACAGAACAGAAGCAAAATATAAAATAACAAAAAACAAAAACCAACAAAAAAAAATATAAAAAGAAGAAAAAAATAAGAACAAGAAAAAAGATAAAAAAAGAAATTATTATTGTGAAAACCAGTGAAAACTTTCAGTTTGTTTTTAACGGTTAACGTGTTGAGTTGTACAAAAGAGTTTTTCCCATATAAAAATATTTTATTAAAAATTAAGAATTTTTTTTTTTGTTTTTCGGTTTATTTTCATTTAAATTTTCAAAAAAGTTTTCGTTAATTTTAAAAATTGTTTTTTTTTTTTTTTTTTTTTTTTTTTTTTTTGTAATTTGTATTTATTTAATAATATATATATACAAATACATTGAATGGATTTATAAACATTTTACATACATATGTATATTTTTGAAAAATAAAAAAAAAAAAATTCTAAAGTGAAAAACAAAAATAAAAGTTTTTATTACAAAAAAAAAATTTAAATTACGCTTTTAAAATTAGCTTTGCAATTATTTAATTAAATTGATCACCCAAAAATAAACAAAAACAAAATGTTATTTAATAAATATTATATTTTTATATACTAAAAAAAAAAAAAAAAATAATATAACAACATTATTATATATATATAAATAAATATATTTAAAATGAAATATTTAATTTTGAAGTTATTGGTACAATTTATAATCAAAAATACCTAATATTTAAATACACAATTTATTTACATTATAAAAATAACAAACATAAATTTAGGTACATAAGTATATATAAAATACATTATAATAGATATATATATTAAATAAGTTAATTATTTTTAAGATAAAATTTAAAATAACTAAACAAAAAAACAATAAACAAAAAAAATTGATAAAATTTTAATCCTAAATTATTTAAAATAACACTTTTTTTTATTATTAAATAAGTACGTACGTACATACATCAATTAATATGTGCATATTTTTAATATATATATATATATAGCTATATATTTCAAAGAAAATTTAAATATACATCATAACTATATCATAATTAATTAATAATAACTAAAGGTAAAACTAACGGTAATATCATTAGTATTTTTTTTTTTATTATTTTAAGGATAATTTTCTCTAATAAACTTAACTGTCATTTGTTTTTTTTTTTTTTTTTTTTTTTTTTAAAGTTATCAATTTGGCATTTGTGCCACACTTTGTGTGTTGCAAATATTTTTTGCAGTACTGCACCAAAAGAGAAATTCACAAAGAAAAATATAAAATTTTATAATTTAAGCTTGTGATTAAAAGTAAGTGAAAAAATTTTTAGAAAAAATTTTCAAATTCGAATGTCTAATTAACCGTTCTGCTGCTATTTGGGTAAAAAAAAAAAACTACACAATGAAAAATTTGGAAAATATTTAGAGTAACATAAAAATGCACGAATGAATAAACAAACAAACAAACAAATGTATAAAAAAGAAAGAAGAAAGGAAAGCAAAGAAAAGTTTCAAACCCAAAAGTGAATAATTTTTTTTTTTTCAAGTTGCAAATGAAACCGTTATAAATTGTTGTTGTTACTATTTTTTTTTTTTTTTTTTTTTTAATTTCTATACTTGATTTCGTGTGTGTGTTGTGCTGCAATTGTAGGTCAGTGAAAGATATAACTGTAAAAAAAAAAAAAAAAAAAAAAAAAAAAAAAAATAGTAACAACAACAACACTAAACAATAACCAACCAAAATAAAAATAACGATAAAACAATATCGTTATAATAAATGTTTGGATAAGTTTGAAAAATAAAAGTGTACCTGAATATTGATTTATTTGTTTATTATTAATTTATTTTTTTTTTTTTTTTTTAAAACCTAGTTTTATATTTTGATAAAATCAAAAAAAAAATTATACAAAAGTGTATAATTTTATATATATATATATATATATATATATATATACCTATATAAATAAATATGTTCCCATTACAAAAAATATGTGCAATTTACATATAATATGTAATTTGTGTTAAAAAAATATTTTTATAAATGGGCGAGATGATAAAAGTCCCAGAGTTGTTAGTAAAAGTCCTCATTATATTTCACAAAATGTGATTAATACATATGTGATTTTGAACTGCATTTTTGGCAACTGCAGTAGTCCAAATATATTCTATGAAAGATTCTATATATGTATATATTACGCGAGCATATTAACAGTTGGGGATACACAATCAAAGTTGTAGTAACTCTTTCCCAGAGTGGTAAGAGGCAGTGATGAAATCTTCAATACAATTGTACTTTTTTCAATACAATTGAATCCAGAAAATACAGTAGTTCACTCGAACCTAAATTCAATACACTCTACTGTGAATTTTTTTTCGAAAATATAAAATATGTTCCATTTC
Source organism: Dolichopus griseipennis (assembly GCA_963082915.1). Classification (NCBI taxonomy): domain Eukaryota; kingdom Metazoa; phylum Arthropoda; class Insecta; order Diptera; family Dolichopodidae; genus Dolichopus; species Dolichopus griseipennis. The sequence goes on along the minus strand of OY720446.1, from coordinate 4,339,013 downwards.
AGAGTTTTAGCCAGAAGTTTCTCTAATAAAAAATGAACTGAATCAATATATGTTTAGAACTATATATCGCATAACTCAAGCTATATTGTCGTCAATACCACATTCCTCTACAAATATTGAGAGAATATTTTCGATCCAAAATTTATTGAAAATAAAATGCAAAAATAGACTGCAAATAATTGCAAAATAAGACTGCAAAATTCAAAGTAAGGATTTAATAAAAAGTTACCAGTGCCATAGTTTTAAGATGGAGAAAGACTTGATTTAAAAAAAATTTACAAAATGCTGCTATAATGGCAGAAGAATTATTAAATTAGGACTTAAAGATAAGAATTATGTGATTTTTGTCTTAATTCTTAAATTGAATTTGTTTTTTTTTTTTTTGTTTGTTAATGTAGTTTTACTGTTGTATAATGTAAATACATATATAAACAAATTTCAGTACAATTATTCTTAATTTAGTACAATTTTCATTATACTTTTAGTACACTTCACTTTACTCATTTTTCATCCCTGGTAAGAGGTATAACTTTTTAGAAATTCGTGTACCTACCTATGTATGCATTTATATTTTGAATTTAAAGCGAGTTTTAAGCTGGGTCGTTTATAAAATGTTATTATTTTTTTTTTTTTGAGAAAAAAATAGGAATATCTCCAGTTTTTTTTAATTAATATTGTTTTTTTTGCAATATACTGTAAAAATGTATAAGTAATTGCATCATATATTTTTTTTAAAAATTTAAGTTAAATAAAGTCCCCCGGGAAAATTTTTTTCTGACCCACTTATTGTGAGTTATATATTATTCTTCTCCGACTTTTGACTTTTTTCGAGACAAAACATATTAAGTCCCACCGAGGAACTATCTTGTCAGTTGTCACCTTGCCGATTTTATTACCCAAATTCATTACAACAGCAGGATATAAGTCTAATAATATTTATATATGTCTATATATATATATATATATATATTAAATTATATTATTTGATTTGATTAATATATATATATATATATTTTTTTAAAAAATTTAAAATTTTAACGTTTTTTTTTATTTTTATTTTAATAGAGTGCGCTGTTCTATACTATACTACATAAAATGCAAGAATATTTGCATACACAGTTTATATGAACATAAAACTAAAAAAACAGAATTCTTACATTTTAACTAAGTGTTTTTTGATTTTTTTATATTAAAATCAACAATTAGACAAAAAAAATCCGAAGAAGAATTTAATTGTGTGTTATATTTGTATTGTTTTGAATTTAAAAAAAAATTAAAAACTGTTATTTTGTATCGCCTTTGCGCAAAATTTTATCCTTAGTCCAACAGAACAACAGAACTAAGAAAAAATATAAATAAATATTATAAGTTTATAACTACGTATATATGTGTACATATATATATTTTTATTTTATTATTTTGAAAATTTTGAAAACAAAGAAAAGACGATATTTGTTTGTTTTGGGATTTTTTAACATTTTAAAAATTAAAACAATGAATTTTTAAAACTACTTAGCCAGTAGTTACTATTTTAAAAATTAAACTTTATTTAAAAAAAAAAAAAACTTAATTATATTTTATTTTAAATAATAATTACAAATATATATATATATATAAAAACAATATTAAAGAAGAGTAACAAGAACAAATACAAAATTTTAAAAACCTGTCGACAAAATTTCAACATTTTTTAACAAAATTGGTAAGTTGTTATTAATATTTAACATTATTTAATTATTACACCAAAAATTAACTTTAAAATATAATATTTTATTTTTTTACTCAAAAATTTATTTTGCAATCAATATTTTGTTTTTTTTTAAAGTTATTAATTAATATAGTATTTTATCATAAAAACAATTTTAAGTTCTTAAGGGTTCAATTAAATAAAAAAAAAAAAAAAATTTTATATACCTAAAAGTATTTTTTTTTTTTTTTTTTGTCTTGGGGTAAGGATGGTGGAAATCGTCGAAAGATACTGAGCGCAACCACAGTTATGTGTGACTTTAACACACTAAAAACACCCGCCCTGTTTTAAAATATTAAAACTAGTCTTAGAGACTAACCATTAATTTTGCGCTAACTTTTTATGATCTACTGGAATTACAGACCTCCGTTAAGGTGATCTGAATTTATCGCTAGTTGGAGGGGCCTAGTTCTTTTAAGCCTTCTATTGACATTTGAAAATAGTAGAAGTTTGGACGCTTCTATGTTTATGTGACCTTCTAAATGGGTCTTATGTTTTATGGCATATTTTTTGATTTCATCGCTAACAATAGGAATTCCTAGATCCCTGTGTAAGTCGGAATTTCGTACGTACCAGGGAGCACTCACCATGTTACGTAGCACTTTGCTTTGAAATGTTTGAATTCTCTGAATATGTGTTCGTTTGGCACACCCCCAAAGTTGTACGCCGTACAACCAGATAGGCTTAATTATTTGGTTATATAACAAAATTTTGTACTCTATTGGCAATTTAGATTTTCGACCTAGGAGCCAATACATTTCTCTATATTTTGTGTTCTAATTCTATTCTTTTCTTTTTGACATGTTCTTTCCATTTTAGCTTGACATCTAATGTCATTCCTAGATATTTTGCCTTGTTTTCATGAGGAATATCTACCCCATTTAATTGTACGGCTGGGGGATTTTGAATAGGTTTATTTGTAAATTTGCATACCTAAAAGTATGCAAAAAAAAAAAAAAATTGAGTTTATCTAAAAGTAGTTAAGTAGATGGGGGGGTATCAATCGAGGGAATGCTGATTGGAACCTCGCACGAATTATACTTTTTTTGTTAAAGGAAAATTACTGAAAAAAAAAATTATTTCAATTTTTGATTCCCCCTCCCCCATCTTACAGTATCGATATTAACAGTATCCTTCTTCTTTACTTATAAATGGTCTCAATAACAGTTCAATTTTAAAATATTGCATTATCATTTTACGTAAATGTTTTATAAATAAAATAAATAATGTTCTTTAAAATACAGATGTGTAGCTGAGGGGGGTTTTAGTTGGATAAGCATATGACTCCAACAATTATTGATGAAGTGAAAGTTCGTTTAAATATATCTTTTAAATTAATAATATGTAATATTAAAACAAGAATCACATTAGTACCCGCCTGCCCATATGGGTGTTAAATGTAATACGCAAAATCCAATGTGATTTTGTAATATGAAATAAAATAAACAAATAATAATTTCTTTACAATATTGGACTTAGGGTAACGAATCGTTTAAAAATATATTATTTTATTTATCGAGGAAGTGAGTTCTATGTCTTGTGTTATCACTTTTTTTTGAATATTTAATATATTATAATCATTATATAATTTTTTTTATAATAAGCAAGCAAAATAGAAATGTCAAATATTCTTCCGGTCGCCTTTTTTTAGTCTTATCCTTAAAGTTGAAATCAAAATTAAATTAAACTAATACCATGTAATATTCATATACAAACATTTTTTGTTGTTCATTTAAAAATGATTCTACTGTAAATTATTTTCCTCATATCAAAATTGTTTTTTTTTTTTTTACTTGTTTTTCTCAAAAAAAAATTCTATCAGAAGAGGGTGATTAATTTTGTAATTATTTAAGTGTATCTGGATAAGTGGACAATATATTATTGCACTTGATTAGATATTAAATTATTAGTGTAAGTATTATTTAAATTCTAACATTTTATATAATACTAGTGTAATAAGTTAGTGTCGCGAATCGCTTTTCGCACTCAAATTATTATTTATATATGTATATAAACAAATAATGGAGCCGCGACCGGCAAGTTTATAATTGAAAAAGCCGATTAATATACATATATGCGGATTTGTAGATATAACTATGTATACATAAAAAAAGATTTAGTTATGTATTTAAAAAAATTTTAAAATATTTTACATATTAAATGCTTAATAAAAATAATCTAGAATAAATTAATTTTTTTTTTTATAGTAACCTACGTTAGCAAAACATATACAAATATAGTGTGTTTTACATACACATCACAATATCTATTATTTAATTGCAATAACTTCCGAAACGATCAATAATTTGCGTTGTTACTTACAAATACAACACAACACACGTGCATTTGAACAAAAAGTTTAAAAAAAAAAAAAAGAAAATTTTTTAAAATAATAAATTAACTCATTTATTGCCAATGTTGTATATAGAAGATTATTTTTTTGGGGTAAAGTTAACTATTATTTCTTACAATATTGTATAATGATATTAAACACCTTTAAAAATTACACCAAGTAAACTTTCCAGAGTTATACGTCTTATATGAAAATTATACATATAAATAGATTTAAATAAACGCAAAATTAATGAATACCTATATACTGCCGTGTTAATTCAAGTTGACGTATCTACACAAGAAGTAATTTTGAGATAAATTACATTTTTATCTTTTTCTCTGTCACCTTTATCATCATTTTTCTATAAATTTTTTTGCCAATAAACAACAATTAACAATATTCTTATTATACAATATTTTTCAATCAACACCCATGGTCCTAATTTTTGTGTAAAGTAAAGGTTTAGCAGATACGTCATCTTGCACTACAATACATTTATAATACCTGGTAGTTACGAATTTTTTCAAATTACTTTACATGTGTATACGTCAAATGTTCTCTAAACTTAAAAGTAAATCTTTGCACAGCAATGTTAACTTAAAAAAAGACGTATGTAGTTGAATTTTTGTACTTACGAATTGTTTTATTTTAACATTGTGTATACGTACGTCAAATGTTCCCAAATACAAAGTAAATCTTTCAGAATTTTACTTATACGTCTTATTATTTCTAAGTTATTTTAAACCACTAAAAAGGCAAGATACTGCTTTGCTTCTTCAAAATATTGATAGAAAATGTGTTTAAGATGTTAAAGGGGGGATTTCTAGATAAACAAAAATATCAAAGTTGTAGATACGTCAACTTGGTACCTACTTTGCCTATACAAAATTAAGTATGTTTTTTTAAATTAGTATACTGTACTTATATGAAAATATACATATTAAGCTAGTTCTTAGAGCAAGTTCGTTCTATAGTTTATAAATACTTACATCTCAATATGTAGTAAGTTTTTTTTTTTCGAATTAATTTTTGAGGGCTTCTAATAAATTGATTTATTCAATTTACAACTGATTTAAATAAAATATCGCTCCTAAATTTTAATAGATTTCGTTTTTCATCATTTACAATTATTTATAGATTTTATATACCTATATATTAATTACATATAGTACCAATGATAGTACCTACCTGTTTACTAACTATAAAAATTTAAATAAAAAAAAAAAAATATTTAATGATTGTTAAAGTGATGTAACACATTTAAAACAAATGTATTAAATGGGTTAAAAACATTTTCTATAGAATTAAGTTAGAATTATTAATAGTATTTTATATATAGGTATGTATCATAATATAATATATCATAATAATACAATAATATTGAATAATTTTTTTTTAAAATTAACTTATGACATTTAATTTCAATTTATTTTTAAGAATTTGCTATAATAAGTATGTATGTATATTAAAATACTTAATACTCGTATATACATAGTACATACCCACCTACCTATGTTTTTTTCTTAATCCTCAGACCTCAAATAAAGGAATAAGTGTACATGCATATAATGTTTAAATTAAAATTGATTTTGGTGTAATTACATTATAGTTATTAGAATAATAATTTGAAAAAAAAAATAAAAGTACAGGTTTAACTGTGAAATAACGATCTTTCAGTGATCAATTCTGACAAGTTACTCCTGGGCATATATATATATATATATATATATATATATATATATGAATAGAATAATTAGAATTAAACTATTAAAATAAAATATGTACAAGTAAGAATTGGAAAGATGGTGTTAAAGTCTCGAGTTTTCATTCAAAGAAGCTCTGTTTCAAATTACAGTAAAAGTGTAGACTTTAATCTATTTTTTTGACTCTATTCTCTACCAAATTTAAATCAGCTATCATATTGGGTTCAAATTAATTGGCATATCCAATAGTTAATAATTAATAATTATTAACTTAATAAAAAATACATTTATATAATAATGTAAACAAATACAAATATAAATAATTCAATTGCATAATATAATTCACAGATATAGAAATACCTTAAAATATTATGTTCTATATATAACAAATAAAATAATTATATCTATCTAAAGCAGTCCAGTGCAAACTTTTTTGACATTCGGGCCATTCTTACAACTTGGGTATAGCAAATGGGCCGCATGAAATGCTATGATTAATAACATGAATTTAGAAAAATATATATATTTATATTTAAATTTAAATTAAATATACTATATGTATATTTAAATTTAAATACAAAATAATTTTATTTTTTTCATTAGCAATATGAAATTCCACAAGAAAATAATATCCAAAAATCTTAATTTTGTATATTGGTTGGTATGGTTACAAATATTTTTTGTGGTTAGGTACTATATAAATAAATGTACCATGTATATATAAATGTACCAAAAGTTAATGTTGATCTTGTGATTTTTGTGAATAATGAATTGCAGTTTAATTAAAAAAAATTAATTGTAGTTTTGGAAATTGTAGAGAGGAATTTTAACAAGTACAAAATATCTGAGACGCAAAGAGATTTTGAAGTTGAGATCCGGAGATTTTATACTTACACCTAAGGTTATACAATTTATGTTATACTTTACCTCCACGAAACGTACATAATTGTGGTTTTATGTTTAAAAAAAAATTATATTTTGAAAAAATTAAAAAAAAATATTATGAAATAGTATGAAAAAATATATTATTAAATGGGGGGGGGCCGCACAATATCTTTTTTGGGCCGCAGTTTGCACGGGTCGGATCTAAAGGGTATAATATATTAAGCCGCCGTTTCTACATATTATAATAATCCCTTGTACTAACTGATGATTAAATTATATATATATATATATATTATATACATTTTTATTAATTATTATAAAATAAGTCATCATCATCATCAAATTAATTATTAATTTTTTCTTCATTATTTCAATATTACGTACCTACTTTACTTTATAGTATAGGAATTTTAAATGATCATATTATTAATAAAAAACATTTTTGAATTTTGTCAAAGACAATTTTGCTTTGTTTGTTTTTTTTGTTTTTTTTTTTTTTTTTTTTGATTTAATATTTTTAATTGGCATTCCATATCAAAGTATATAAATAGTTTATTAAATTGTTTATATGTATGTAATTAGTAATTACAAATAATAATCTAATAAAAATAATATCGCAATGTTTTCTGTTTATAAAATTTAGTTTTTTTTAAGTACTTAGATTAAATTTTTATAAAAGTAAATTTTAAAGTTGCATTGAATTTTTCTCTCGATCAACAACAAATTATGATTCAACAATTTGAGTTCTTACCGTCGATAAAAGACTGACCTTTCGGATAGAAATTCTAAGAATACGACATTCTTTTTTTTTTTTGCTTCTTCAAAAGTTTTTTTTTTAAAAATTAATAAGAAAGATTTTAAGAATGATACCTCCAACTATTTTTGATACCTCCTAATTTTGTATACCTCCTTTTTGCAAAATGAATATAGATGTAAAAATTATCATAATATTTAATTTTAAGAAGACTTTTCTTCCTTCCAACAACTTTGACAGCTAAAATAAAATATATGTATGTACGTATGTTACATTATGACTTATGATGACAATTGATTTAATATTGCACAAGCTATTAAATTTATTTCTAAAAAAAAAAATCAAATGAAACAAAGTATACCGAATTCTTAATTGTTATTTTCAAAATTTATTTTTGGATGACTTTTGTTTCGATACCGATAGCTTCGATTCAACACGTTAACTTAATAACAAAGATATATGTATTTCATATATACATATATGTATAATTTGTTAGAGGCATTTGAGAGGAATTTCCTACGAAACCCTATCTTTGGTCCTGTAAATATAAATTTGGGTATTGGAGACATAGATATAACCAAAAACTGTACGCACTCTACGACAATATAAACCTAAAGTCAGGAGAGTATAAAAATACAAAGACTGCGTTGGCTAGGACATGTTATAAGAAGGGAAGGGAAATTTTCCGGTGAGAATGGTTTTTGAATCTAATCCCATTTTGGTGTACGTAGCCAGAGTCAGACCAAAACTAAGATGGAAAGAAGGCGAGTAGAACAGGACTATCGAAATTTGGGTTTGCTTCCGGGCTTATGGAGAACAGCTGCCCGTGGATAGAGACCAATGGAGAAAAAATATCTGAAGTCGGCCGGAGACTCTAGAGTCTCATAGAGCCATTTATATATATATATATATATATATATATATGTATGCACCTGTATATTATGTAACTTTTGTGTTTTATTTAAAATAATTACAATTATATTTTATTCATATATTGTTCTAGTACTATTTTATGAATCTATTATCAATCTATCTAAAAGGTATATTATATATTTTTTTTTTTTTAATTTGATAGATACTATAAAATCATTTTAATCGCTAAAATAAAGTCTATTTAAAAAAAAAAAAAAAAAAACAAAGAAATAATGATAAAAACTCATTATTATTATTTACACTAGGCTAATTTATGTAACAAATATTATACATACATATATAATAATGTGTGTAATAGAATTCAAAAAAATTGTGCTTTAAGTCTTTCTTCAATCATGTATGTATGTACATTGTAGGTATATACAATTTTATTAACGTACTTTTTTTTATAATATGTTTGTAGGATGTAGGTACTTACTTATTAACCACACAGGGTTACCAACTTCGGAACTAGTCAGACCCGAAGCAATTATGTTTAGACCCGAAGATATAATATAATAATAAATACACATGATTACAAAACGAAATTCTTTTATTTTAAATCAATAAAACATAATAAAAAAAAATTAGGAACTTTCTATTTCATTAATTAACAAAATTAATATTAATATAATGTCAACATTAGTTTTTAAAATTATATTTTGAACTTTTTAAGGAACATTGAAGTAAATTTTTTTTTTCTGGAGCTTTTAAATATATAAGAAAATCTTCGCATTTCATGTCAAAGTTAATTCTTGTACATAGTTCAGCTTTAATAAGCGCTATTCGCATTTTATTTCTATCAGCTCTCCAAACTGAATTCATTATTGAAAAAATCCTTTCAATAAATGCGTTGCTTACCGGAATGCTTAAAACTTTGGACATAATTTTTTTCATTTCATTAATTTCATCAGTCGACTGAAATATTTTAACCCATAACCGAAATACATCATTTGGTTCATTTCCACAAATTCTAATATTTGGAAGAATTTGGTTAATAGCAATAATCTCATCATATATTTTATCTTCGTCAACTTTTAAATTTAAAACTTCACAAGTTTTTAAAATTGAGTTAAAAGTAAGTTGATTTTTTAGATTTAAACATGCTAAATATTTAAAAGGACTATCTTCAAAGTTATAAAATTTCGTAAGCTCTTTGTTTAGGTAAACATTTTTGTGCTGTGGCACCAAAAAATTTATTCACAATACGTTTTTCTAAATTTTGTTTTAAGGATGACATAATATCATGCAATTCCGTTGCAGTAACGTTTGGATTTTCTAATAATAGTAAAGGTTTGGACATAAAATTTAAAAACTATCTTTATAAAAATTTTAATTTTCAGTTTCATAGTTAATAATAATAAGGTTTTCAATTAAATTTTCAAAATATTTTTGCAAACCCGAAGACCCGAAGTTAGCATTCCAAACCCGAAGTCTTCGGGTGAAAAAGATCAAGTTGGTAACCCTGTAACCACATATTATTAGGTATATAAAATTAATATATATTTTATAGATTTGTAGATACATACATATATACCTATATTAATATTTATATAATATTCAATAAGTGATTCTTTTAAATTTAAAGAAATAATAATTAGTTTTGTCATGCGAGTTTCAATTATAAATATTAAAAAAAAAAAGTCTTGTAGGTATATATATTTTGTGTTGACAATATACATAATAATATATAAGTAATATATGTATATACATACATACTATACAATATACAATATAAAATCCGTAATATAAATAATTCCTTCAAAAAAAAAAAACAAATTTCATAATAAAGGACTTATAGGAAATATCAATACCTACCTACCTACCCTCTATTAATATTTTTATCTCATTGTACAACAATAGCCAATATATTATTATGTGTTATATATGAATTTTTATATTTTTATTTTTTTTATAAATGAAAACAAAAATTAAATAAAAAACCAAAAAAATAAAAAAAAAAAACGTAACGTTATTGACCATCATCAATGTCGTGGCAAGCCACTGACCCCGTCAATGAGATATATTTATACCGGCCGCCACTGCACATTTTGCAATTGTATTAAAACATGATAAAAAAAAAAAAAAAAAAATGAAAATATGTGTGTGTGTGTATAACAATTTTATATTATTATTTCAATGATATAAATAAATTATATATATATATATATATATATATATATATATATATATATATATATATATATTTTGTATATATATAAATAAAACATTGTGTTATTGTTTTACCGGTAAAGATGTATATTAATGTAATGCATATATATATATATATATATATATATATATATATACATAAATGTCTGGATCTATATTCATAAATAATCACTATAAATATGTACTTACTTAAGAGTTTTTATATACCTAATTTTTATATCTATATAAATATATTATGCATATAAATATTTTTGCTTTTTTTTTTTAAGAATTTATACGGTCTTTATATACTGCTGCTGTTGCTCCTAGAGCTAATATATATACATATATAGATATACATATATAGTACATATGCTTCTCCAAAGCAACCGCATTGAATTATTTTGCAAAAAAAAAAAAAAAAAAAAAAAAAAACCCAAAGAAAGAAAATCGCGAAAAAAAAAAAAAGTTACAGTCAGTCGCCCGTTGTTGTTATTGTATATGTAGTTTTTATTTAAGTATAAAAATATATATATAGCTATACACTCATTTTTTTGAACATAACACACAACAACAACAACAACACAACAACAATAAACAGCAAAGATATTTGAACGAGACACAAAAGCCTTGAACTTCTACTAAAGTACGTTCACTTCTTATTGTTGTGCTTTTTTAGATATTTTTTTATATTTTATTTTTGTTTTTATTATTCTTATTTTTTTTTTTTTTTTTTTTGTGTGTTTTCTTTGTTTTTGTTTTTTTTTTTTGGAAATTTTTGCTTAGTTTGTATGTAAAAATTTAATACTGAAAAATAAAATTTAATTAAGGGTAGAATATTTTTATTGTGTGTTTGTTGATGTTGTGTTGTTTTTATAATTTTTTTTTTGTTTTTTGTATGAAATTTTTTTTCTTTTAATTTTTTTATTAAAGTAACAATCTTTAGGTATATAAGTACCAAATATATATATAATATATTTATAATTTATATACCTTTATTTATACATATTATATAAATTATAATAATATATATATATATATATATATATATTGATTGCTTAATACAAAATATAACAAAGATATGATGGACATAAAATTATTACAATAATATTATTTAATTTTTTTTTTTTTTTTAATTACATATTAAATTAAAGCGTATGTACGTTTGTATGTTGGTATGTATATAATATTTAAACTGTCATTTGGGGTAATCTAAAGATTAAAAAAAAAAATATTATTATTAATAAATAATGTATATGTACCTACAATGTTAGGAATATAAAACTGTGGTGTAAAATTAGTCTTGAAACCTATTTGTTTTTGGATAACAAAAGAATTCATTCAGATCCTACTACAAGTGTACTTATATTATAACATGATCTTTTCGTTACATACATACGTATATGAGTATGTATGTGTGCAACAGAGAATATTTTAATCCAAATCTATCCAGGAATATGATGAAGTCAACACAGCCCTGGCTACTCATTAGAAAAATAATATATAGCTGAATAGGATAACTATACACGTTAAGAAAAAAAGAAATTGGATCGCCAAATAAGCCTCGACCAACCCCCTTCCCCCCACCCCTTTTAACTTAGGAGAAAAAAAACTATAAATGAAGATTTAAAAAGTAGTATAAGAGAATCCAGAGAATGTGGACACAAAATTAAGGTTCTTTCACATTATAACAGAGTTTAAATAAGGTTAAGGTATTTTTAGTCTGTGTATACATATATAACGATAGGTATGTATGTACCTCTACCTACCCAAAATTAAAAATAATTCAAATAAGAAAATAAGGTAGGGGTGTACCTTCTAAAAAATTATTAAAATGATTTATTTTTAAAATACCTATGAAATTTAATAAAATATTAGAAAGGGCGTGGAGACGAGGGAACATTAGTTGTTTTTTTTTTTTACTGTTTTATATTGATATATAAGTATGTACATATACTTAGTCATTCCTACAGAATATACTATATATAGGTATTATATGAATATATATGAAAATGTATATATATATATATATATTATTATTAGTTATATTTGGTCAGCATGATGAAAGTATACCTACATACCTACCTATATTTATATGTTTGAACATACTTAGGTATATAAGTGGTAATAATTTCATAACACAAAGTAAAAATTTAATATTATTTATTTAATATATATATATAATATGATTCATAGGGAGTTCATTTAAGTTTTTACTCAATGAACTTTTTTTTTAGTTTTTTTTTTGTTGTTGTTGTTGTTGTTTTTTTTTTATTCAAAGTTCATTAAATTTTATTTCAATAGCAGTGCTGTGCACTTTTCAAGGATTTTTTTTTTATTTTTATCTTTTTATTTGTTGGTTTTGTTTCTTTTTATTTTTATTTTTATGTTTTTGTTGTTGTTTTTTTTTTAATTTTTTTTTTTTTTTTTTTTTGTGTAATTAAAATAGACAGACTAATAAAATAAATATGGTAATTTTACGTATATATATATATATATATATATATGTACATATATACTACATTATAATACATTTCGTAAAATATGTAGGTAGGTACCACTGAATATAATATTATGCATTACATATGTTTAAATATATATGTATATTATATAATGATACAAAAAAAAAAAAGAATGCATTTTAATAGGTAAATCGCATATACATAAATACGCTTTTGTTGTTCTTGACGATGTCAAGAAATTGTTGATTCTTACAATAAAATACTTTACTTATATATAATATACACTTATAATAAGTATGGCCATATATTTGTAGCATACAACTTTATAATAAGTACGTGTGAAATGATAAGGATATAAAGTAAACTCCATAAATTATATACTTGTGTACACCATAAATTGTATATATATATATATATATATATATAGGTAAGTAAGTACTTAAAAATATACCAAAACTGAAGTAATGTATAGAATTTTTCTTTGTTTAAAAAAAATTTTTCAAGAAAGAAAACTTTCAAAAAAATTAGCAGGGAAATAAATATTAACAAAAAGTGATTAATACTGGCTGGATTCATGCTTCGGTACTTCCAGTTCTGAATTAATTTTTTTTTTTTTTAAAAGAAAATTTTTTACTTTAATCGAATTGTTTTTTTTTTAAAACCGTTTAGTTCTGAATTAAAACATCATGTTTTACAGCTTCAATTGACATTTTGATTTCTAGGGGAAAATAATATAAGGTGGCATCAGAACTTACAATGGTTATTAAAATATCCCCTTTCTGTAATATGGTGGTGTTTATTCCAATTTTTTTGTTTACTCCTTTTGCTAATATTATGATAATTTCTGTCAGCAAGAGTTGGTAGGTAGGAGCTTAAATTTAAAATTTTACTGCGCGTAATAAATCCAAAATAAAGCTTTTCCATTGTTGGAGAATGCATTCTATACTAAATTTTCTCTCCATTTTTTTTTACGAAATTTATTTATTTATTTATGTACAGTTCCCCTACCCACCAAATACAATGTGATAAGTGAATGAATCTGCCTTTTCTTTTTAGGTGTGGCATACTTAAATTTATTTTATATTATGATGTTAAACTATTATACGATATCAATTATAAATTATATATATTTTTTATACCCGTATGACTATATAGTCCAAGGGTATAATAAATTTGCCATTACGTTTGTGACGCAGAGAAGGAGGGGGGGTAGATATAGACTCAAGTGTATGGATCGGATCAGAATCGAAAAATAAATCGATTTAGCTATGTATGTCCGTCCGTCCGTCCGTCCGTCCGTCCGTCTGTCCGTCCGTCACCACGATAACTCAAAAACTAAAGGAGCTAGGATCTTGAAATTTTCGCAAATTCGTTTTTTTGCAATAGCCGTCATCGCTATTTAAATCCAACCATTTTGGTCCATGGGTTCGGGTAGCTGCCATACAACTTCTTTTTTTATATGAGTATTACTCTGTACCTATAACAGCTACGTGTCTGAAATTTTCTAAAAAGCAGTTTAGTTTTATGGCCAAAGTTTCTGCAAAATTTGGTTGGTCTACTGCAGTGGGTTCGAGTCGCTGCCATACAACTTCTTATTTTATATGAGCATTACTCTACACCTAATGAAGCTGGGTGTCTGAAATTTTGCCAAAAACAGTTTAGTGCAATGGCCAAAGTTACTGCAAAATTTGGTTGGTCTACTGCAGAGGGTTCGAGTAGCTGCCATACAACTCCTTCTTTTATATGAGCATTACACTACACCTAATAAAGCTGGTATGTTTGAAATTTTGCCAAAAGTAATTAATGTTTATAATAATAATGATATAATGTTTATATAACGGTCATACGGGTATCCCAGAGTTGACAAAGTCTACTCTACCACACTCTTCCCCGTTTTTTATTAGATATGATCTGACCAAGGAAGTCTCGGGTTCAAGATTTTTCGATTGAAAAACCGCCGCCACCCTAATCACCACTGATCTATCAGTCAGATTTCTTATTATATGTATACATACATATAACTTAATTAAAATATCGGCGTAAAGCTCTGTTTTCAAAACTTCTGGCGGTTTTAGTTTTTTCCAATTTTTAATAGAATATTTCGGTATTTTTCTTTTTGTCGACATATAGGTAGGTACTAGAGTTAAAAAGGTGAAAATGTCCCTAAATTTTCCTGCCAATAATATATAAGTACATATATGTATTATGTATTAAATTATGTATGAAGATAATATTGAAAATTCATATCCTAAAATAGGTTCATATTTTCGATTTGTAAAAAGATTTTTCAGGTATATATAGAATTTGATATGTACCTACCTATCCATAATGATGCAAAAATAGTGATTCTTGATTAAAGTTTATTTAGATATAAGTATATTTTGTCATTATGAAATAGTTCCTTCATTTGTTGGTGTTCATGCATAGGTACTCCTCTCTCTTTTTTAATAAAAGTATTTATCTATGTTCTATAATTTAAAGTAGGTAATAAATATGTACCTAAAAAAAATTCCTCTTTATTTATCAACTGTTGTGGACCCTGATTGCCGCTCCCAATTTATTATATATATGTATATGTATATAAAATAAATATATACAATATATGTGTACAATGTGTATGTGTAACTTCAATACATTTTTAGGTAGAAGTGGAATTTTACGTCATTATTACTTATTTCCATCCCGCATATAGGGGAGGGGTATGGGGATTCATATTCCAACATATCAAAAAAACTTTATATGAATGTTACTAAAAATTGATTTGTTGAAGTTGCATTTATCAATTTCTGTAATAAATATTGTAGGCTGGCCTAGCTGTGGTGTGTCAAAGTATGTAGTACAAAAGTTTAAATATATATTCATATTCACAAAAATCATTAAACAATTCAGTCAAGCCAGACGGCAATTTGCATCAGTTGCATTGACGTCATACTGACGTAATCGATTAAAATTCTTTATGCACCAAACCGGTTTTGGTAAATATTGTTGTAAAAAAAAACCGGTTTCATTGCAACCAAATTTTACTTGTAAGTCTCGATGTACTAACCAATTAGGTATCAACAAAGAATATAAGTTTACATTCACTAAGTTATAATTATGAACTAATTTGTTATCAGGATAAACGCTGACTCTGAAACAACTAAATTATCGTATTTAGATAAATCAAATGGCATAAGCTCTCAGGTTATGCTTGTATCAATCAATAATAAATTTCAAATATCTATGTGAGCAATAAGAGTTACCATACGTCCCCTTACATATTAGAAACATTCTTATGTATTTACTAATTAACCAAAACCATTATGCAATTTCTTAACTTATTCGTATCTATTCACTGTTATTTGAAATTTAATTATGTAATAATTTTATAATGCATATATGTACATGTCCTATATGTTATCCCATAATTTTTCCTTTATATATAGAGTATCGGTATTATACCTACTGTTTTAATTTTTAATTATTAAATAATATAGTTACGATATCCTATCTAACCTATACATGTTTTACAAAAATATAAAATATGTATAGGTATATATAGCAATCGATTTTGCAAAGTTTTGTTACTAAATGACGATAGCAATCAATGTTGTTAAATAAAACAGATTACTTACAAAAAAAAAACGAGGAAGAGTGTAGTAGAGTAGACTGTGTCAACTCTGGGATACCCGTATGACCGTAACATATACATTATATCATCCGGTTAATTACTTTTGGCAAAATTTCAGACACGCAGCTGTAATAGGTACAGAGTAATGCTCATATAAAAAAAGAAGTTGTATGGCAGCTACCCGAACCCATGGACCAAAATGGCTGGATTTAAATAGCGATGATGGCTATTGAAAAAAAAAACGAATTTGCGAAAATTTCAAGATCCTAGCTCCTTTAGTTTTTGAGTTATCGTGCGGACGGACAGACGGACGGACAGACGGACGGACATACATAGCTAAATCGATTTATTTTTCGATTCTGATCCGATCCATACACTTGAGTCTATATATACCCCCCCTTCTTCTCTGCGTCACAAACGTAATGGCAAATTTATTATACCCTTTGACTATATAGTCATACGGGTATAAAAAAATAAACTGTGTGTACAATGTACCTATAAGTGTATATACATATGAGTATCTGTAAAATTGTTTACGGTTTCTAACTCTTTGACCTTGATCTGCAACATTTATAATAAGGAATACCAATAAAAAAGCAACAAAATAATAAATAAACGATTTTTTTTTTTTTTTTTTTCTTTTTTTTTTTACTGGAATGCACATTTTGTTTTATGTATTTTTGAATAACTAAAAATACATCAGATTCCTATCCTATATACATATATACATACATAATAATTAATAAAAAAAAAACAAAATTCCAAAAGAAAAAAAAATTTACTCACTCTTAACAATGTATAAATTGTTGAATTTGCTTTTGTTACGATCGCAGAAAAAATATGAAACAAAAGAAATAAAATTGAAATAAAGCCTGTTATACTATGAGACTGTGTACAGACAGACAATTTGTTCTTGTATCAGTATTTTTTAGACTGATTGTGAAAAAATTTAATTAAGGGTTTAAAAAAAGAATTGACTTCGCCATTTTATATTATGTAAGAAGATTTTGGGTTGATAATTGAAGTACCTAATAATAGAAGCGTGGTTTTTTTTTTTTTTTTTTTTTGCCGGCACAGGGGAGATTATATTCTCATATATATTAGAACTGATCAAATAAATTCCACATACCATTTAAACATGAGATAGTACTACGCCTTATAACATGTCGTAGATTTTCAATAAATACAGTAGGTACTATTTTGTTTATATTGTTATATTTGTATGTATTTTTTTATTAAAGATATTATAATTATTAATTAAACCATTAATTTGAACCCAAAGGCGAATGGTAGCTGAATCGAGTTGAAAACCAGATAAACATTTTTTAACTTTCACTGAGATTCGAACCCGGGGCCTCTCGCCGGTCGGTACTCTAACCACTGCGCCACTCAACCGGGGATGATATTTCATAATCAAACAGTGGTAATCTATCAAAATATCAAAAATTTTTCAAAAGGTCTGTTCAACGAACGGCAAGAATACGACAAATCGGTACAATTTTTTCTATTTGTATAAATTTAGCTTTTCCCTTGCCCTTTATTTGAAATGATTAAGTAGTATATTTATTAAGTTTATATAGAAACTTAATGGTTTCAAATTGTTTTGGCACTGAAAATATCTTAAAATATTTTGTACTTAATTAAATACCAACTTAACTTCCTTCACCACTCTTTTCAACTAAAGTCATGAAATGCAAAATTCTCAGTCAGTCATAGTTTTCATATACATATACAAAAATTTTAATTTTGAAGGTAACAATTTATCCAATTTTTATTATAATCCATTTTGGGCATATTAGCCCGACGACGTGGCATTAATATTAGCAAGAGTACCTACCAGTGCTAAAAACAATATCCTGAAATTAAATTTTGATTTAATTACAAATTTTATATATATATAAACTTAAACGTACTTATACACATGAATAGGTATATATATGGATTTCCTGATAACTTAAGGAAAGTGATCTCAAATAGGCTTTAAAGTTTAACTATATAGCTTTATATATTTCCAGTGACCAGTGAACAAAGGAGTCTAATTAACAATATATTAGTATTTATTTAGCTTTTCTTCGGTATATTATATACTGGTATAATGTATTGTATATTATAGAAGAAAAGGTTCGTTATAAGTTCGTCAGTGCAAAAAAAAAAAAAATAGAATTTGTTTCGTCCTAACAAAAGTTGTTCCATTTCATCGAAAAGTGTAAATTTCGAAAATTTTGTGTGTGTGTATATGAATGTATTCATGTATGTATGTATGCATGTGTGCTTATGAACATCCTTAACTCGCGATACTTTTTTTGTCAATAGTAAAGTTAATTTCGAAGATGAGCCAAATCGAACCACGAGATCAAGAGGTTCCCATATAAAAACGCCATACTTTTCGAGAAATTTCGAGTTCTAACCTCCGGTATGAGTTGAAATTTGTCAACATAGATTACTGTTGGGTAGCCATGAAGAGTAGTTTTCATAAACTAATTCTAGTCGGTTGGGTGGCACAGTGACACAGTTAGAGTGCCGACCTCTCATGGGAAAGGCCCACGTTCGATTCCCAGTGAAGGTGAAAAACTTTCATGGTTTTCAACTCGAATCAGCTACCCATTCATCATTGGGTTCTTATTGAATGGCTTAATTATAATTATGTATCTCTAATAAAAAATACATTAATATAACAATATAAAAAAATGCAAAATATAAACAAATAATTTAATTGAATAATATAACCAGTGTTGCCATATGGTATTTTCCTAAAGTATCATTTTAAAAAAAAAAGCGTATCATTGAGTATCATTAAAAGAAAAAACTTTTATTCATTTGACATATTTATTATATTACATTCATTAAAAAAATAAATACCAAATTAACAAAAACAAAAAATATTAAACAGACATTATAATATAAATTAATTCAAACCAAAAAAAAAATAATAATAAATAAAAATTGTTATACAAGTAAATTTAAATCTTTGGCTGACCATATTTTTTTTATTACCCGCACTTGCAGGAATAAACGATATTATGTCTTAGACTATATCGTTGATAATAAAAAGCGGTTAGTTTTTTTTTTATTTTAATTTAGACTTAGCACTGAAAACTTCCTTTCTGCTGCGGCAGAAGTGTGGTAAACTCATCATATCCATCATAAAATGACTAAGTTCCAAAAATATATATTCCCCCGTACCATTTTCTATGTTTGAAATATTTTTTATATATATTATTGAATAGTGTTAGTAAAAACCTTTTAATTTTTAATGACATTTTACTAAAATAGATTAGAGTTGGGTCGCACCAATTTTTAACAATTTTATTTAAATTAAATTTGAAAATCATTTTATTATTATATCTTGAATAAAACTTTTTTTTGGCTTAAAATTTTAAATTAGTATCAAATAATTAACCTTTTTATGCAAAAGAGTATCATAGTATCATTTTTCAGACAGATTCGTAAAAAGTGTCAAAAATGATACGATCGTATCAAACTGACAACACTGAATATAACTCACAGATATATAATTATATAATACCATATATAACTCAAATACAAAATATTACAATATAAACAAAAAATAGAATTGTTTCTATTGAAAATCTAAAACGTTTCTACATGTGTTATAAGGCCTAAATTGTATGTGGAATTCATTAAGATCAATTCTAATAATACGAATATAATATGGTCCCCTGTTACAACATGTACCTTTGGTAAAGACAGTTGAAAAGTTAGCGCTTAAAAAAAAAAAAAAAAAAAAAAAAGTATCCTGGGGGGCTAGTTATTCTATGAGTTTTTGATTCGATTTTAATGAAATTTGGTATGAATGCTTTTTTTTTTTGCAAAAAAAAAAGGACTTCGTGGATGGGCTAAATACGATCACAAGACCGGGGCGGCTCCCATATAAAATAATCACACTTTAAATAAAAATTAACAGACTTTAGAGAATTTACAAAACACACTACATTATGCAAGAAGAAAAGCTTCTACACTCGATCTTGGATTAATTTTTACGTTTTTTTCGCATAACTTGAAAACTTAATATCTGTTTAAAAATTTACTGATGACGTGTTATAAAACTAAAATATTCCATATATATACAACAAGTTTCAAAGAAATATTATTATATATATATAAACTTCATTACAAAGTGCATTAAAATTTTCAAAGATAAATTCACCAAAGAGAAAATAGAATCTGCTGTTTTTCGAATCAGAGAATGGATCCAATATATAATAATATATTCAAAGTGATATAGTTCCTAATTAATCAAAAGGTTCAAAACTGTATTTCTTGTTTGTATGTATGTATATGTATAAAAAGATTAAATTATTATAATGGACTATTTCGCTTTATTATGATTTACTTTTATTTTTGCATTTGTAATTAAATATGATTGTGAAAGTAAAATAATAAATGAATGTGCATTCAGAGTAATCAATTGTAATTATCTAGCGCAATATGCAATAATGTTGATACAGAATTTTGTGCAGTGAAATTTTAAATTAATATTTATTAATATGTACATTATAGTATACATATTAATACATTTTTTGTATAATTTAATTTATTAAGAGCTTTAGAGACAAATTAATATAGGATTCAATAAAATTCGCAGATTCTGTGAATCTTTACCGTTTAAGCACAATAAAATAACCATCAAAGTTTTCAACTAGACCAAAGTTACAAAAGCTTTAACTTTAAAAAAAACGTTTTTTTGACATTTTACAATATCCTTGATTGCTTCATGACTACGTTCATTGTGCATAAAACATAAAATACACCAGCGTCATATGCGCGTCAATCTAACGGCGGTGTACCATAATAAATTATACTACACAACAATACTTAGATGTCTTGAATATAGAAGCTGCTTCCAACATAATATGAAATAATTCGCCGATTTGTTTAAAAAAGATTACTTAAACGAATAATTAAGTTAATTTTTTTTTTTTGAGGTTATATCATCTGCGATCAATTCGCTTAGCCATGTTTTTTTTTTTTTTTAATTACCTATTAGAATGTTTTTCAAGAGTTTTTTTTACACATAAGTAGGTAGATAATGTTTAATAATAAAATCAATAAAAAAATAGATCTACATAGGTATATATGTTTATAAAATATATAACAATATTGTTTGTGATTTAATATTTATTATGTATTAATAATTTCTCAAAAAAAAAAAATTTCTTTTTTTAAGTAATCATTTTTTTAGCCTAAATTTCTAGTTTAAAAAAAAAAAAAAAATGTTTTTCTAATCTCTCTTAATTTCTATTTTTTCTCTTGTAAATTAATTTACAGTGTACATACTACATACAACACTACATAGTATAAAATATACAAAACACATCATAAAAACTTACCGTGAAAATAAAAAAAAAAAACAAAAAAAAAAAAAGCAAACGCAAATGAGGTCAACGTTTATATTGTCTATGAGCTGTGTTAAAACGAACAAACGAAATTGTGGTAATGATTATAATGATCATGATCATTATCATGATGATAAATAATGATGACATGATTTTGCTAGTTTGAAGAAAAACAAAAAAAAAAAAAACCATATATAATGTTATTTTGTATATTTGTTTGTGTATATATATATATTTATATTATTTTTTAAATTTCCGCGACTTTTCACAATGACCGGTAAAAATCTTTTAAAATATTTGGTTATGTATTTTTGAAAAATTCTTATTCTATTTTAACATCATCATTTTTTTTTATTTTATTTGTTTTTTTTTTGGGGAAATTAACTTGGATCTCTAGTTTTTTTATTTTTATACCCGTATGACTATATAATAGTCAAAGGGTATAATAAATTTGCCATTACATTTGTGACGCAGAGAAGGAGGGGTGGTAGATATAGTAGTTTAGTGTAATGTAGTAGTTTAGTGTAATGGCCAAAGTTACTGCAAAATTTGGTTGGTCTACTGCAGTGGGTTCGAGTAGCTGTCATACAACTTCTTAGTTTATATTAGCATTACTCTATATCTATATTGAAGTTGGGTGCTTGAAATTTTGCCAAAAATAGTTTAGTGTAATGACCAAAGTTACTGCAAAATTTGATTGGTCTACTGCGCACAAGGTTCGGTATGTTTGAAATTTTGCACAAAAGTAATTAATGTTTATAATAATAATGATATATAATGTTTATATAACGGTCATATGGGTATCCCAGAGTTGACACAGTCTATTCTACCACAATCTTCCTCGTTTATTTATATTGGTAATGTAAGGTTTTTTTTTTTTAAGATTAAAGTATAGGTATATAAATTTATTTTATTTAGCTATATAGATTTTATATTTTAAAAATTACATTATCAAACTTTAGTATTTAAATGGCGCACATTGCTTAGAGTGCCGACCCGACCTCTCATTTGAGGGAACCCAAATTCGAATCTTATGAGGAAAGTAAAACCATTCGCCCATTGAGCTTAAATTAATATGTCAATTAATATGGCCCAATAAATTAATAACTCTATACTTATGTCAGTAAATAATATGACATAATAATACAAACCCAATAATTTAATTAAAAAAAAATATAACTCACAGATACAAAAATGCCGTGTAAATTAAATACAAAATTATTACAATAACTATTTTACAAAATACAATATTGTAACTATCTATTAAAATCCTAAAATTTACCTAAATTTTATAAGGCCTTGGAGGATTTATTACATTAATTATAAATGATATATATATATATATATATATATATACCAAATTGTAAATTAGGTAAAGAACGAAGAACCTTACAGTTTAACAGTTAGCACTTTAAAACAAAAAAAAAATATATATATACCTTCATATATATATTTTTTTCAAATAACCTTTTACACGACTGGAGTGATCTTAGCTTCTATATCTTAGTAGAACCTGTTCAAACGTAAAAAAAATCAGAAAATTTAAAAATGTATAGGATATACTCTATTAGGAATTAATTTAAAAATGTATATATATATATATAGGATATCTTAAAAGTTGCAATATAACCGCAAATAAACTTCAGAATCACATATTAATTATTATTATATAATATTACTCTGTAAAATTAAATATAACTATCTCTATTAAATACATACAACCTGAACGATTTTTTAAACTAAAAACGCTTCGAATGAAATGTAACGGCGTATATTGATTATTAAGTCTAAAAATATCTTTACTATATATAGGAAACCAAAAATCTTAAATTGGAATAGTTTAGGGATCCGACCACCATTCTTCAAAACCGATATTAAATGTTTTTAATAAAAACAATAATATTCAAAATATGTGTTATAAACGTTAAAAGTTAGTAAACAATTTAAAAATTTTTGAATTCTAAATTTTTTTTTTAGAAATTTTTTTAATTTACATTAGAAACATAAGAAACTAAAACAGGTGAGACGCACCTTAAGATTTTTTATTATTTCTTTCTTTTGAAAACAAAATTTTCTTAGAATAGATTCTTGTGAATTCATAAATTTGAATATTTTGATATTATAATTTTTAACCAAAACTAATTAAAATTTCTTTATGAAATTCTTTTAAAAATGTTTGTTTTTTTTTATAGTGTTCAAAATATTGATCTATATATATATAGTTACTTTTTATCTGTTTAAGAAGGGGATGGCTTAAATAAGTTCGCGGATCCATTGAACTTTAATAGTGCTTTAAATAGTACGTCATTAACTTCGCATTTACGTTTTAACTTCAATTTCAATTCAATTAAAATTTTTTGTAATAATATAAAATTAAAAAAAAAAACAACTAAATTATGCATTTCAAAATAAATTTCAATGTTTATTTTGTAAAGAAATCTTATTTATAGTTCAGGGAGTTTTAGAGACATACATAAGTATATGCGTATTATATTGTACTTTCAGATCATTTGAATCCGTTTTGTAAATTCAGATCGTTTGAGATTAGTGATGTGAACTATCGAACGATTTGAACTATCGATAAATAGTAACTGAATGATTTCGACTATCGAACGAATTCGTTCATTCATTCATTCATTCTGTCATTTATTTCTGTTTCGAACATATATCCATGCTTGCGTAATATTAAGTGTAAGTATTAGTAATATTAAGTGTATTACCTACTTACTTAGTACTTATAAGTTATACTAAAGAAAAACAAGGCACAATGTGAAACCAAAGGTTTTTAAAGTAGCACATATATATTATTTTTATATATTTTTAGAAAGCTAATAGAAACAGCCGTTATTTGGCGTTTTCAGATACCGTATAGAACTTAAGTTATAAACATTTAAATATAGGGCTTGCTTGAAGTTTGAGGGGCTGTAGCTTTATAGCGGGTGGGGCTACATAAAAAAGTTGTTGTAGCACTGGTACTTTTTTTTATAAAATCTATCTACGTTTAAAATTTCATGTCTTTATCTCAAACGTTGTAGAAGTTTTGTAAAAAGACGGACTAAAAATATAAACAAAATTCAAAATGTCTAAAATTCTAAATTCCAACAAAATAGCGTTTTTTTCCATGTTTGTATTTGTTCAATATTCATTCTATTTACATATATATTAAACTGTTCAGTTATTTGAACTGTTCAGAAAAATTATTAGTACCTACATAATTCCTAAAAAATTGTAGTTCATAAAAAATAGTAATTCATTCAACTGAATGAAAGAAATTTGAACGAATAAATGAATGAACGATTTTCAATACTGAATGAAAGAAATTTGAACGGATAAATGAACGATTTTTAATACTGAATGAAAGAAATTTGAACGAATAAATGAATGAACGAATTTTAGTTAAACAATCGAATGAATGATTATTTTTCAACTATCGAATAAAACGATAGTCTTTATTCGATAGTTCACATCACTATTTGAGACACACTTCGTCCATTCAGGATACATATTTAAGACTATAATTATATTTTAATATTTGTACCTTCAGGACATTTTTATTTGAGTCCGTCGTTTTGTACATATTCAGATTGTTGTGAGTCATTTTGAAAACTAAATGATTCAATGATTTAATTCATATGAACACTTTTTTGGATGATTTGGAAATGGATTTGGGTCAGCCAAGTGACTCGTTCATAACTGACGACACATCACATATATACTTATATTGTTAAGAATTTTTTTTTTAAATTTTCTCCAAAGTAAAAAAAAAAAAAAAAAAAAAACGAAAATAAAAGATTTTTATTAGGCCAATATTACAATATAATATATATGTATATATATAAATGTGGAATTATTTACTATACTAGAATATATTTATATATATATATAGGTAATATTATATGAAATTAGTTAATTTAAATTTTTTTTTTTTTATGTAAGTATATATATTAATTATATTAATATGTTTATATTTTAGTATATATACATACATGCATATATGTATATTATTTTCTTAAAAATCAAAACGAATAGAAAATATTATGAAGAGAAAGTTTCTAATATTAAATAAAACCATCAACAATAACAAATAATAATAATAATAATATTAAATATTGGGAACAACAATAACAACAATAATTAAATAACTATATATTATATACTTCTATATATATTTTGGTAAGAGCGCAGCGATGTATAAGATTTATAATAGTTTTTTTTTTTTTTTACAATAATGATGATAATGATGATAATGATAATAATGATAATGATGATGACGACAACAACAACAAAAACAACAACGATGATGATTAAAACGACTACAACGACTTTCATTTGGTAATAAACTAGGTCAACCAGTTTACACCGTTAAAGCTTAGATGTAAAATACGAATATAAATAATATAAAAATAAAGGTACTAATAATAAAAAAAAAAAAAAAGTAACAATTTTATATATATATATATATATATATATATTATTTGTTTTATATACATTTGAAGAATTGTAGAAAAGACACATGAAAGCTGAGTAACCTAGATACGAACTAAAATAAAAAAAAAAAAAAACGTTTCTTTTTAATTCCATACAATTTTTTTTTTTTTTTTTTTTTTTTTTTTTTTTTTTTTATAAACGGAAATTAAAGAGAAATGGAGAAGGTACAAAATTTAATATTATATTTTAATACAGGTTTAACAAGATACCATTATTTGCACTGGTTTTTTTTTTTTTTTTTATAAAAATAAGCAATAGTAACTTAATGTGACCAGATATTTTTTTTTTTTTGACTTGGCTAAATCATATCATATTAGAAGATACCATATTCAAATAACAATATTAAAAAAATCTTGAAATATTTCAGACTTCGATTTATGGTCATCTTTAGGCTATAAAGTTGCGAAATGTTTACCTTAAAACTAACCAAAATTTATTTATTTTACTTCTTAAAATCAAAAATGTCAAAAATATGTACATTACACTTCGACGATAACTATAATGATCGCGGCGGCGGCGGCGGCGGCGGCGGCCATGACACAGCAGCATCGAAATTGCAAAATGTCAAAAAATGTAACTATCAAATTTTTTCAAGCACAATGCAAAATGCTGAAAGCGTTAAAGTGACGTCATGTAATGTGAACAAATTAAATAAATAAACAAATAATTTATTTTTGTCAATCAATGATCTTAAATTATAGTAGGTATATAGGCTGCGTTGAAACTTTATTGTTCTTTCATTGTGTGCATTTGTATATGGTTTCCCATCAGGGATGAAAAATGAGTAAAGTGAAGTGTACTAAAAGTATAATTGTACTAAATTGAGAATAATTGTACTGAAATTTGTTTATATATGTATTTACATTATACAACAGTAAAACTACATTAACAAACAAAAAAAAAAAACAAATTCAATTTAAGAATTAAGACAAAAATCACATAATTCTTATCTTTAAGTCCTAATTTAATAATTCTTCTGCCATTATAGCAGCATTTTGTAAATTTTTTTTAAATCAAGTCTTTCTCCATCTTAAAACTATGGCACTGGTAATTTTTTATTAAATCCTTGCTTTGAATTTTGCAGTCTTATTTTGCAATTATTTGCAGTCTATTTTTGCATTTTATTTTCATTAAATTTTGGATCGAAAATATTCTCTCAATATTTGTAGAGGAATGTGATATTGACAATATAGCTTGAGTTATGTGATATATATTTCTAAACATATATTGATTCAGTTCATTATTTATTAGAGAAACTTCTGGCTAAAACTCTGAAATGGAACATATTTTATATTTTCGAAAAAAATTCACAGTAGAGTTTATTGAATTTAGGTTCGAGTGAACTACTGTATTTTCTGGATTCAATTGTATTGAATAAAGTACAATTGTATTGAAGATTTCATCACTGTTTCCCATATATTTAACTTTTGAAATAGAATTACAATATTTTTAGCTGCGCTCATTGTGCTCAAAAAAAGGTAAAATGGTAATTTTAGGTCAGGTTCAAAAATACAAAAAAAATTTTTTAAACTTATTAATAAAAAATTATTAGACTTGTTCACTTTCAGTTAATAAAGATTTTTTTTTTTTTGTTTTTTTTTAATTTTAAATTAAGCAGTTAGCAGAACTGTAGATCTCTGATCAATTTCTGAATTCTCATAATTATTTTTTAACTGTAGTTGTTTATGCTCTGCTACAAAAAATATGTTTAAATGGTCACTCTGTTAATAAGTAATGTTAAAAAAAAATGAATATTAAATGCAATATATATGGTGTATATAGCAACATTAGATTATAGTGAAAAATAAATATACATATATAATAGAAAAGAAATAGGGAGAAAAACTAAAAAATTATTCAATTGAAGTTTTCTATTTTTTATTTTTTTTTATGCTTTAATTTTATGCTTTTGTTGAATTCAAATTCAACAACGAAGTTTAAGGTCAGCTTTTACAGATCAGTAAATATATAGTTTACAGGTATTTTAAAGTTTAATATGTATTATCGAAAGTTTTTTTTTTTTTTTTTTTTTTTTTTTTTGACATTTAGATATTCGTATTTTGATATTTTATATATACATATATAACATATATATACATATTATTAATTTATCCCTTTAATTAAAACGGTACTTTGGTAGTTTTTCATTTTATTAATTACACCATGTGAAATTTAAGGTTCTTAAAATTTCGGACGCAATTTACTTGAATATTCAATTTTTTTTTTTTCAATTAATTGGGTGGTTGAATGTGAGAGCATTTTTGAAAAGTGCTGTATTAAAAATGGTTCATTCATTTGAGTACAAAATATCTTTTGAATTTTGACATTGATACATTTGGGTTGTATCTAAAAAGTAATAAAAAAATCTACCCAAACTAGAATCTTGATTTGACATCCATATTAATAATTTCCTGTTTTAGTGAACGTATTTCTCCAATTTAAATTTTTTTGAAAAATTGTTTGGCTGGCGTAACTTTGTGAGGCGAAGTTGTTGTTAAAGTTATAAATTTGTTGGGGATTTTAACTCATTCGTCGATTCACTAGTCGATTTTTTAATAAATATTTTTTAATAAATTGTTAGTAAGCAGCTCTTCTATTTTTGGAACATAGTACTGCGTCAAAGAAATTTTTTTTTTTTATCAAACGTTCTGCTCAATATATTGCATTGAGGGGCTGTTAGTTGCTGCATTGACACAATCTCGTTAAATTACGCCGAATTGATTTTAAATTTGTGACATTTACGTCTTAACGTCTTTGTTAAATGACGTTTTAACGTTATCTAAAATCATTTTGATGTTTGAATTAAATTCTTTATATTATTTTATATTTTTATGCATATAAACTAGTCAAAGATAATGTGTGTGTTGGTTCTATTGCACTGATTCACATATCATATATATATATATATATATATATATACTATTCAAATAATTATTAACAATTTTTTTAAGTTACCCCGCCACATATTTGTTCTGTAATAAAAATTTAAGAAAAATTTAATTGCTTTGTTTGATTTAGTGATAAATTTATAGAGTTGGTGCAATATAGGACCCACATCATTTGTTTATCATCCGCAATAGGTATATACATATATCAGATAAAACAGCTAAAAAGAAAGAATGAAAATATGGTTAGTAAGAGACAAGACAATTATTACTAAAAAGAAATTACAGAATCCCCAGAAATCCTAAATACATATTTATGTATATAGTAATCCAAAAAAAGTGACAGACCAAGACCAAGAACTAATTTAAAAAACAATTACGAAAGAACGATTAAAATCAATTTGACATATTCTGCACAAAACCGAAATGAAACCGAATCAATATACACAAATACGATACCAGACTATATGAAACCATAAAATTGTTGTAAATTTAAATAAAGAAGAACCCCCGGGGTTAAAAGAAGAAAATTTGAACAAAGATGGGATGTATCGGAATATAGGAGTAATTGGATGGGATATTGTTGTATAGAAGAAAGTTTTTGAGTGTTCTTCTTAAATGTATGTATATTTATATTCTAATTAATATATATATACAGTAAAACTCGTTTAAGTACCCTCTCGATAAGTGCTTCAACACGTTTTAGAACACCGCCATATTTGCATTTTTCCATTTACTTGAAATTTCAAATAAATATTTCGTTTTAAGTGCCCTTCGGTTAAGTACACAAATCTCTTAAATGCTCAGTTTTTTTAGCATTTTCCAATTGTTTACAAAAGAAATTTATACTTTTAAGTACCTAAAATTTTTACCACCTATTGCTAAAAATCAAAACTATTAATTAAATTTCCATCTATCGTCCAAAAGCACAAATCAATAATTTTGTGTTTTTAAAATTTTTTTTGACTTTTGACGTTAATAAAAACAAAAAGTCAAATTTAAAATTTAATATCCATCGAAGTTCTGGTACATAATGTAACTAACTATAAAACGAAAATGGGAAGAAAACTCACAATTTTAACAATTAAACAAAAGATAGAAATTCTTGATGATATTACATATTCTAACATAATATACAATATATATATTTAATTTAGTAAACCGTCGGTGACTTCATCTGAAAATGCGGAAAGGGAATATGAAAAATTTACGTGTAAGTACCTTTTTTAAGGCACTTAACCAAATTCGGATAAGTGCTTCTTTTAGGCACTTAAGCGAGTTCGTTTAAGAGCTTTCATCGGTTAAGTATCCAAAAATTTTAACATTTTCCTGAAGGTACTCAAGCGAGTTTTACTGCAGTATATATATATATACTTACTTACTTTTAATTAATAAATATAGTTGTATTGTTGCTTTAATTTTATAATATTAAATCTAATCTTAAGTTAAATAATTTTTCGATGATTATAAAAAAAAATACCGTAGGTATATATATATATATGTATAATATAATGTAATAAAATATTTTTTAAAATTAGCACACAAGATACATGGTTATATTAAATCTTGTTTCTTTCTTTTTAGTATTTTTTTTTTTTTTGTGTAAAAGAAAAGAAAAAAAAAACCACGTTTAAATTTTTTTTTTTTTTTTTTTTTTCTTATTTTTTTTAAATGGTGAAAGTTCTATTAACAATCTTTAAAAAGAATGTTTTCCAAGACTGTTATACCGTATTATTGCAATAAATATACAAAATATATGTTGTTATATTCGTTTTAAGATAGTAAAATTTTATTTACGTCGTTTACACACAACAATAGAAGTTGGTGGCTTAACAAGTTTCTGATGTATTTGAATGCTACCTACTTTTAAAAATTTTTTTTTTTTTCCTTTGGTTTTTTGTTATGGGATTTTTTGGTATTGAGGTGGATGCATTTTCATTTTAACTGCTTACTAGGATTTTATTTTTTTTTTTGAATTTATGCATACTATATGCATAGGTAATATATGTATATTTGTATATATAAAAATATATAATACAATTTTCATATACATAAATATATATACATATAGAGGATAACGTTAAAAGAAAAAAAAAAAAAAAAAAAAAAAAAAAGTATGAGAGAGTTTAGACCTACTTTTTTTTTTATAATGAGAAAAATATTTGTGAAACTTTTTAAGATTTCAAGTAAAACAAAATATTAAAGTAAGTAGTGTTTTAATTTTTTTTTTTTCTGTTAATTTTACTTTCATTTTAATATTACACATTTACTGTATAGTTTTTTTTTAATAAGCTAATTTTTTAGACCTATTAACGGTATATAGTTTTTCACTGCGATCAGGCAATTTTCAGATTTTTTTTTTTTTTTTATTAAAGTAATTAATATTACATTATTATTTTTTGTGATAATTCTTATATACGATTTGTATATAAAGGTATATAAAAATTAAAGATCTGGTTTTTGTAAATTTCAACTGCGTTCAACTATTAGGTCTATTCTATATTATAGGTTAGGTACTTGTATATGTTGAAATAGGGAATAGGACATTAATATAATGAATTCCGTATATACAATTTAAACATGAGATAATATTGGACCCATTCAAAACCCCAGTCAGATCATATCTAATAAACAAGTGATGAAAAAAAAAAACCAAGGGTTTTTAAAAAAGCACATTTTCAAAATAATAAATACATATATAGTGTTTCATACTAAGTATTTTATCTGAATATAATGTTGAAGCTTCAATATTAAGGTTTAATTTAGGAAATAATATACGTTGGTGACTAAGTTACTGATGCTTACCTATAAAAAACAGTAAATTTTTAAGTTTTAGTAGCCCCTCTATGGGGAAGGTTGTCAAATTTCTCAAGGATATAATGCTCACTATTCCCCTTCCCCCAAACTTTTTTTTAGGTTCTAGGAATTAAATTGTGAATTCCACCAAAATTTTTGGAATTTTTCTTAGAATTTTTACTATTTAGGCAAAAATGGTTAAAACTGAGAGACACTTTCTTCAATTTAAGGAATCGCTTTTAAATTTAAGGAAAATCTTTTGACATATATGTTAAAACATAATGTTAGACCTTTAAATTTTGTATATTAAGGAAAAAAAAATATTTAAACAGGTATTCAAGTTACATGGTGTTTAAAAATAGCAAAATTTCAATTTTCGAGCCCTTATAGCCTGAACATGGCTCCTACTAATTTCTGAGGATTTAACTTCTTTCAAAAAGACCCTAGCTTGAACCGTTTAAAAGATATGTGGGGCCAAAAATTTTGCAAAAAATTGAGTTTTGCACAGTGATAAATTTTTGGTACCGTATGGCAAACCTAAACATTTATTTTTTTAAAAATTTATAAAGTTTATAAAACCAGCTATCTTTTGCCGTTTTCAGATTGAAAATACACCTAATAGAACTCTTGTTATAACAATTTGAATATAACAGGTGGGACTACAGAAAAAAATTCTTCTACGAAATTATTTTTTTTTTGTAATACCTACTCGTGGTTAAAATTTCTTTTCTATATTTCAAACGATGTAAAAGTTTTTGTAAACATACGGACAGACAGACAGACGGACGGACAGAGTGAAACTATATAGGCACATTTTTACAAAATTTTTTGAAAATGTGCTAAAAAATATCGTAAAATTGTATAATTATATAGTAAGAGTTTATATCGTAATATAAAATAAGATTTAATAAAATTATATAAATAATTCTTGTGTAAGATTATAGATGGCGCACAAAGTTAACATTTGTGTATTCATATTTCATAACCTTATACAATAGCTACAACCGAGTAATCAACGGCTTAGTGAATATTATGATTAAAGAAACTGAAGCCAAATTTAAAATAAACTTGGTGAATGCCTTATACTCCTCCTTAAAGGAGTGGAAAAGGAATAAAAAAAAAAAAAAAAAAAATATTGGACCTTATAATTTGATACTATAGAATTCTATTTATGTGTTGTTTTTAATTTTTATATTTAAATTATAAGAAATTTCTGTATCTGTGAGTTATACTACTTAATTAAATTTTGTTGATATTTTGTATTTGATTCTGTTGTTATACTAATGTATTTTTTATTAATATATGTATAATTAATAATTATTGATTAAGCCATTAATTTAAATAAAATGGCGAATGGTAGCTGAGTCGAGTTGAGTTTTTCTACTTTTAGTGGGATTCGAACCTGGGGTTTCCAAATGAAAGAGCGGCACTCTAACAACTGTGTCTTTTTGCAATAATAAAAATGCATTATATGCTGAATGCAGCAGTTTTTTAAATAATAAAGTTTAAACCAAAAAAAAAAAAAATATTGAATTTGTAATCGACACAAAATCATCAAGAACCAAATATCTCTAGAAAGTATATACTTGAATATGCATGATATTATAAAATAATAGAAACCCTTATAAATAATTTGCAAAGTTATATATATATATATAACTGTTTAAGAGTTATACTCTTTAAATATTTGGTTCGAATGAGAATTCGTATATTTCACTTCATTTTAAAACTTTATAACTTTAGTACTATTTTAAATTGACACAACTCCCAGACCCCTTGTGGAACACAATTTTTTGTTCGTCAGGATTCCTTCTATTGTGTTAATGGTAATTCATATACTAAACTCTGGATGCCTTAGTTAATTATTTCTTGTTTTTTATTTTTTTTATTTTTTTGATGTCTCCTGTTATAAGACCTCTCTGCATTCTTGGTACAAAATCATTTAGGTAGTTTTCTTGGTATTTCATTAAATAGATTGTATGAGTTCTAACGAAAAATTAATATAGGTGAGAAAGGTGAACCGTATCTTATTCTTCATCAATCTAAAAATCTTCCAATTCCAAATTCTTCAGGATTATTTTAATTCTTTATTCTTTATCTTATATCAAAGTTCAAACGTATATACGTATATATATATATACGTATTTGTATTTGTAAAGGTTTCTTGTAGTTTATTATGAGGTTTTTCTTTTCGAAACTCTATGAAATATGCAGTTGATTAAAGTTCAACTACACAAGAACTTTCGATTTTTTTTCTTTTAACCAAGTCTTGTTCCAATCTACAAAATTTATATTAGAACCATTTATAGTGATTGATGAATAAATAATTTTAATTGAATTATATAATTCTCAGATACAAAAATATTATAATTATAGAATTTATAAATAATACAGAATTTTTTTTTTATTATGTTTATTTACTAATTGGACAAATTTCAATAAAACTCAATTCAATATTTGTGAATAAAGGCATCACTATTCAAATATTTGTAATTTAGTGTGCAATGCATCTTTTTAATTGTCTAATGCCTTGGTCACAATGATCGCAGACTTGACGTAGCAGCGCGAAGTTGCAAAATGTCAAAAAACGTAGCTATCAAATTTTTCAAGCACAATGCAAAGTGTTGAAAGCGTTAAAGTGATATTTAATGTAAACAAATTAAATATAATTAATTTTTCATTTAGTAAAATCAGCTATCAATGTAGCGCAAAAGTTAAGAGTATATGTTACTTTTATTGTGTTCATTTGTATGTTTTCCATATGTTTAACTTTTATGAGTATAGAATTTCAACGTTGTTGGCTGCGCTCATTGTGCTCAGAAGGTACTATACCTAATTATGTTGGAATTAATTAAAAAAGAAAAATGATTACTAAACAAAGTTTCACTTTTCTTTAATATTGACCTATTTTAAAATAAATATATATATATATATATATATTAAGGGTAATATCTAAGACAGGCCATTATAAAAAAAACTCAAAAATATAAAATAATTAATTTATAAATTATATGTTCTATGTCTTATATATTTATTTAGGTATATATTAAATGCTCATATACTTGTAAGTTTGACTTAATTATAAATTTATATATTGTTTTACGCTTCCTTTGTTCTTCATATTAAATATATTAATAATATAACCTAAAGTATAAAATACTAATAAAATATAAAAGTTTTTCTAATAAAAATTGAAAAAAAATTAAAATAAAATTTTACACACCTATTGCAACTGATGCAATCCGTTGTTGCATATTAACTAAAAATATTAACTTTATACTTATAGAGTTAAATTAAAAGTTTTGTTACATATACATACATATATAGCTGTTAATGATACCCTGTAAATTGTAATGTAAGTGTATAGCTTATAAATTTAATTGGAGATCGAAATTAGTGATAATTTTCTATAGTTATTTTGTCTATCATGTTATTCTATTTGATAAATGGTTTTTCTTAAAATTATTATTTTGTAATTATATTAATATATATATATTTAATTAATATTATTTAATAACTAAATATATATATATATATATGTATGTATATAATTAACGGATTTTTCAAATGTACGTTTTTCACAAGTATGTATGTATGTATGAAAAATGTATACATTAAAAAGTAATGAAATAATGAAAATAAACATTAAAATTTCTCTTTTGTCACAAAATGTGTCTTATTTATTTCATTTATTTTATTTATATATAAACAGTCTATTTTACCTCATACTATGCGATAAGTAAGTGAAGCGTACCTTTTGCAGACGTGGAAAATTATACTGTTTATTAATTTTTATTTAATTAAAATTTTATTTATTTTGTTTTTTTATGTAATTTGTTTGTTTAATATTTTACTATCACCCATATTCTTTTAGTCGCTTCATACGAAAAATTGATCCGCTTAAGCGATCAATTTCTATTCTTGAAGACGCATAAGCGGTACATTGTACTTAACGTGATAAGAACTGTCAAAATGCGTCGCTTGTAGTATTCTTTAAGACTTTTGCTACGAAACGATAACCAATTTTATATCACCTCTGTTTATGTAACCGATAAGAGTATCGCTTCAAGTATAAAATTTTTTTGTTCTTTGTTTTTAATTAAAATATATAAAATGTAACTAGCAGAAAAGTAAGTAATATTTAAAATAATTTTAAATTTTTGTGTTTTTGTTATGTTATTCATTTATTTTTATCGAAGAATCGTAAAACATAAACGATGACATTTTATTTACTTTTATTTTTACTTTTTTTAATTAACAAAAAAAAACAAAACACTACTTAAAATTTAAAAATCTTGACTCTTTATTTTGTTTACTTTTACAAAGCAAGAAAAAAAATTCAAATTTAGTTTAAAAAACTTTTTTTTTCTTTTTGACAGCAGCGAAGTACTTAGTACCAACATTTAAAAATTTTATCGTCTGACTAAGAGAATTATAAATTTAACTAGAGGGCGAAGCGGTGAATTTTTGTCATCGTTTGAGAGATGCGTCTTGAAGAATTAGGGTGTATATATCTCTATCTATATATTTGGTCACCATGGAGATTTGTAAAGAAAAATTATTTTTCATCATTTATTTTTATTTTTTTTTTTATAATTAATTCATGATCCTTACGGAAATTGAAATTGTATCCCCTCGGTTAATAAGTGTCAAATGTTTACCCACTACATCCATCTTAAGCTTCGAAAAAAGTTTATATATTCTTAAAATATACCTAGACATAAAATAATATTTTGTATAAATAACTCTTGTGTAAGATAATAATATTGATTGTACACAAAACTAAACATTAGTGTATTCTCATAATCTTAGAAAATTACTATATATACAGCCAAGTAATCAACATGAGAATAATGATTAATAAAAAAAAAAAAAAAAAAAAAAAAAAATCAATTCATTTAACTTTCCATTTTCAATTTAATAATTTATTATTTTATTAAATAATTATTAAATAATATTGTAACTTTGTTTATGACCAAAACTGTTTTAAAATTGTTGCTATACATGTTATTATAAAATTAATAATTACAATATTCTAAACTAAAATATTTTTCTACAATAAAAAAAAAAAAAAAAAAAAAAAAAAACAAAAGCAACGTGCATCACACTGAATCATACATGAAATTCATGTGTAGAAATATGTAACCTAAATGTGACTAAATGTATGAATATATAAATATATTTAAGTATATATATGTATGCACATGTAAACAAATTATTACTCTAATATCTATATTATTTTGTTCTATATTGTACAGTTAAATGTATATATATATATATATATATACCTACTTACATAATATGTTTTGCAATTTTTAATTTTCTTTTATTCTTTATTTCAAAGCTTTTTTTAAAATTACCTACGTTAATATAACTATATATATGAATACAGACATAAATACAGAACAACAGTAAAAAAAAAAAAAAAAAAAAAAAAAAAAAATAATAATAATAAAGTAAGAAGCACATTGCACTAACACGTGAATTTAAAGATTGTGCTGTTTAAAGACACAATTCAAAAATGTGAGAAGTAGTTTTTTTTTTTTTTTTTCTTTTTTTTTTTTTTTTTTTTTTTTTCAAATGAATTAAAAGAGTGAAAAAAGGTTAAATTAATATATTATATTACTTAATAGGAGGTGCTTATTTAAATTGTGTGTTTGCATCACATTTCACATTAAATAGCACGTGCCATAAATATAATTTCTATAATATTATTATTTTTTTTATTCACTTTTCCCCAAGATAAAAAAAAAAACAATTTTATTATTAATTTTTCTCGAGAATGTTAAAAAAAAAAAAAAAAAAAAAAAAAAAAAAATAAAAACTAAATTAAAAGCTTAAATTTTATACTAAAATTATACCACGTAATTTATAGAGAAAATATTTTGTAATACAAATATATGTAATTACAGGTTCTTAAACTAATATAATATTATATTTATTTACTATTGCATATATTCTTGCATATATATATATACATATTCATATCCATATATGTATATGTAAATATATTTAGTTTTTTTTTTGGATTGAAGATAATAATTTTTACTCAATAGAATAATCACCCATATTCTTTTAGTCGCTTCATACGAAAACATCCGCTTAAGCGATCAATTTCTATTCTTGAAGACGCATAAGCGGTACATTATACTTAACGCGATAAGAACTGTCAAATGCGTCGCTTGTAGTATTCTTTAAGACTTTTGCTACGAAACGATAGCCATTTTATATCACCTCTGTTTATGTAACCGATAAGAGTATCGCTTCAAGTATAAAATTTTTTTGTTCTTTGTTTTAATTTAAACATAAAATGCAACTAGCAGAAAATTAAGTAATATTTAAAATAATTTTAAATTTTTGTGTTTTTGTTATGTTATTCATTTATTTTATCGAAGAATCGTAAAACATAAACGATGACATTTTATTTACTTTTATTTTTACTTTTTTAAATTAACAAATTATTTTTTAAAAACCGTATACATATTGTAAGTTTAAATTTTTTTTGATTTAAGTAAACGCAATAACAATATTTTGAATGGAGGTAAGTATATTGCCTTTTTCCAGAAAATTTTTTTTATTCATTAATTTTAATAAATAAATTTTGCTGGAAAAAGGCCGTTAATTTATTTTAATAAATAAATTTTCTGGAAAAAGGCCGTAGGTTTATTACCCTTTAACCTTGTAATGGATGCAGGTGCATTAAATTTAAATAAATAGAAAAAGAAAGAAAATTTAAATGGGGACTAACAAAAAAAGATTATGTTGCCCTTTTGAATGTTGATGGCAACAATCTCTTTTTTTCTTACACAATTTAGTAATAATTCCAAAACCTTTTTGAATTTTTTTTGGAAAAGGGCAACATTCTCTGTTTTGTTACAATTTATATAGTTATAATTTCAAACAAAAAATTTTTCCGGGGAATAATGTCACCATATTATTTTGAGGGACTTATGACACACTAAGGTGTGTTATTACTGCCCGGGAACTAATGACATATTTGCATGTGTCATTAGTCCCTTAGGGACCAATGACAAAGGGACAAATGTCATGGCACCTGCATACGCATTCAGATGCAAGAATTTGAATGTTTGAAAATACTTATTCAAAAAAAAAAAAATATACATAGTATAAGCTTTAGTGAATACATGTTACATGTTGAATCAGAATGCAAACAAAAGAATGCATTTTGAGGCACATGCATCAAATGTGAAATCCTGATTATTTTATTTTTCAGTTTCTCTCTGATATCCTTTTTTTTTTACTGTCTAATATCCTTTGGATTTTTTTTTGGGAAATTAACCGGTTCTGAAATGTAATTAATAAATTATATATTGGTATATGTATGAATATGATTCTGTATATGTGAACATGGTGTTCATCTGTAAATTTAAAATTTTTTTATTTTATATTATTCTTTTTCCACTCCTTTATGAAGTATAATAGGTATTCACCAAGTTTATTTAGACTAGGCTTCAATTCTCAAAATGGTTATATTTACTATGCCGTAAATCAATATATAGATATTGTATATAATATTATTAAT
The DNA here is from genome assembly GCA_963082915.1 of Dolichopus griseipennis. Lineage (NCBI taxonomy): Eukaryota > Metazoa > Arthropoda > Insecta > Diptera > Dolichopodidae > Dolichopus > Dolichopus griseipennis. Next base: position 4,299,385 of record OY720446.1, on the reverse strand, counting down.
TCAGTAATGTTAATTTTTGTGCGCCATCTATTTTTATTTATTAAATTTTAATTTATGTTACGAGATATAATTATATATATACAAGTTTACGTTATTTTTTTTTATTAGATATGATCTGACCATGGTTTGAATCCGAGACCTTCGATATAAAAAGCGGCGTCCTTATCACTACACCATTTGTCATGTCCTTAATAGGTTAATAATATATATATATATGAAAGATTGGAAACATTTGTGACAACATTGTTATATAAGTTGTTCTAATGTTTCTAAAATTATATTTTAAACCTTTTTTTCTCGAGGATTTACATATTCAACATTACTAAAAATTGTATGTTTTATATGTGTGTGTGTTTGACATAAACTGAAATTTATCCAGTTACTATATAGAATAAAAATTATTATAGATTCAACGACCACCAATATACGATAATTTACCTTTAATATAATTTAATATTATGGTTATACCTGAAAATCTCAGTTTTGACTTTAACTTAATTTTCAAAAAAAAAAAAATTGTTTGAAGACATTTTTATTGGAGTGCAGCAAACCTAATTAAATTAGCAACAAAGCGTTTCACAGGCCCAGTTGCCTAACAATAGAAAAATTTCGGTTAGCATATACTTCATTTGTCAAAACTGTCAAATGTCAACATCCTAATATAGAAAAATGTTGCTTACCCTCGTGTTCACTTTTGTTTAAATTGAATTAAATATAACTATGTATATGTATTTTTAATATAATATATATACATAAGTTTGTATTTAGAATTTAATTAAAAATCTGTATAATATTCAGTACAAATTTTAAAATCAGAACAAAGTCATCAAAAATGTACTGCGTCTGTTATTAATAAATCAGTTCGTATAGTCACTTTATTAGCAATTGAATCACAATAAAATTTAAAACTTAAGAAAAAATTTAAGTTTTAATGTTTTTTTTTTTTTTTTTGTTTTACAATTATTGTCAATTATTGATTTACTTGAAAATCAATATTAATTACAAGTTTAATGTTTAGCAACAAATAAATAAATAAATAAATAAATAAAAAAATTCCATGTGTTGATGCAAATTATAAATAGCATATGTATAAAATTTTTTAAAATAACATTTTGACTTAAGTTTTAAGGTCAACTTATAAGTTATTCAAAAAAAAAAATAGAAAAAAAAATTATTTTCTTATATCTAGTACCTGCATATTTTTTAATTTTATTATAAATTATGAAATTTATCTTAAGAATTCCCAATTATTATTATTATAAAATATGTTGTTTTGTGACATTTCCAATATACATATGTCACTTTATCAAATAATAATTATTACATTTTACTATATAAATTACATTCATACAAATTGATTTATGTATTATATATTTGTATACATGTGTGTAAACATTGGAAGTTATATATCCAATATTAGTATTTAATTAGAATCAGGTTAAAAATTTAATATTAAAAAACTTAAGAAAAAATTGAGAAAAAAAAAAAACTGCACTTCGGGCATATCTGATTCCTATATACTTTTTATAATACACCACCACGCATAACTGCATTATTTTGACAACAATGTTTTGCTAAGGCTCTTTCCGGGCTTTACTGTAAATAATAATTAATTACTAATCATGGGAAGAGAAAAAAACCTTCACACAAAGCATCTGACATACTAAACCACCAGTATTCCGAGATGCCTATAGTAAAAAAAAACTTAGATGGGAAAAAATTATGGTGGTAATGTGTTCCACAGTTTGAAGTTGCGACTTATAAAAGAGTTCCTATTATAAATATCATAGTTCTAGTTCGATAACTCTCCAGTATATGAATATATGATTGAGAATAATAATAAGAAACTTTTTTTTTTAATTGTCTCCAGTACTCCAGCAGCTTATCCATGACTATAATAGCGATTTTTTAAAACATCAAAAATTTGATGATTTGAATCATCAACAGATAATTTTTGCATTTGATTCATCAAATAGTTTTCGAATTTCTGGTTAAGTTCTCTTGATTTATGACTTTGATAAAACATCGGGCGTATTTTTGAAGTTTTCGACAACTATATATATATATATACCTGTTTGACTTAACTTTAAAAAAAAAAAAATTCGACTATTTGCTTGGATTAGAGTATAAATGGATACTTTAAAAAAAGGACTCGTCATTTGGTTCAAATTAATGGCTTAATCAATTATTAATAATTACATATTTTTAAAAAATACATTAATGTAAAACTCTATAAAAACAAACAAAATAATTTAATTGAATAATATAACTCACAGATATAAATAACCATATAACTCTAATAACAAAATATACTACAATATAAACAAAAATAGAATTGTATCTATTGAAAATCTAAGACATTTCTACATATTTATAAGGCCTAGCACTATATCTCATGTTTAAATTGTATGTTAAATTCATTAAGATCATTTCTAATAACACGAATAAAGACAGGCTTATTAGATTTTTTGAACCTGTGAATTAAAACAAAAAAAAAAAAAAAAAAAAACAAATTGATTGCATTATAAATTTTAATAAAAAAATAATATTTTTGATTAATATAGTTTCAATGAACTTTCAAAATTCTAAAATCAATTTAAGTGTTAAGTTCCTGAAATTTTATATTATTTTTTTATAATTTTTATATGAATAATTTTTATTTTTAATAACACTTTGTGATATTTATTTTAAATACACTTGGACACAAAGTGATATTCTATTTATATATATATATATATATATATTTTTGACATGTAAATATTTATAAATATATACATTTTTTATTTTTTAATTATAAGTTTAAAAATATAATATTTTTTTAATTATTTAAAATACATATTACAGATTTTAACTTATTGTTTTAAATATATTAAAAAAAAAATTTTTGCACGTTTAAAATAATGAAAAGAAATTACAACCGCTGGTAGGTATATTACAAAACATAAACTAATTTTTTTTCTTTACCCCCACCTGTTATGGAGCTACATAATATAGTTACATAGGGAGTATTTTCAATCTGGTAACGCCAAACGATAGTTTGTTTTGTAAGTTTTATACATATATAGGGTTGCCATTCGGTAGTTTTTTTGCAAAATTCTTAACTCTTTAAATATTTTCCAAACAATTTGAATTCAAGGCAAGAAATTGAGACGTGTTTGATGGGCATCCGATTACGAGCTGTAAGCGGGGTCAAAAACTGAAAATTTGGAATTTTTAATTACGTGTAACACCTATTTACATGTGTAATTTCTTTTTTTTTTTAAGGTTATGTACAAAAATTAAAGCTTCAACATTATATTTTAACATGACGTGTTAACAGTTTTTCTCAATTATTAGGAGTTTTTGTTTTTTTTTTTTTTTAGAATTGAAGAAGATGTCAATTTATTTTTTACAATTTTTCTTATATAAAGAAATTTTTTACAAAAAAGTTTTAAAAATTATGAAAAACTATTTACGTAAACTTATTTTGTTAAATTATTATGTTTAATTTTTATATATAATATATATATATATATATAATGTATTTAGAAGAAGCTATAAATTGACTAATGAAATTTTGAAAATGAACTTCGTAAAGTTTTTAGTAAAAAGTACAGATAAGCGTGACCCAGATTGGAATTCGAATTCGTTATGTGCTTATCAAATACAGTATATATTGAGGCCTTCCAGAATAGTAGTGTATAATCAAATAAACAGAAGTAATTTCTGCACTGCATATTTAAAATATTAAAAAAAAAAATATATTTAAAACGAGGAAGAGTGTAGTAGAGTAGACTGTGTCAACTCTGGGATACCCGTATGACCGTAACATATACATTATATCATCCGGTTAATTACTTTTGGCAAAATTTCAAACATTCAGCTTTATTAGGTGTAGTGTAAAGCTCATATATAAAAGAAGGAGTTGTATGGCAGCTACTCGAACCCTTTGCAGTAAACCAACCAAATTTTGCAGTAACTTTGGCCATTACACTAAACTATTTTTGGCAAAATTTCAGACACCCAGCTTCATTTGGTGTAGTGTAATCCTCATATAAAAAAAGGAGTTGTATGGCAGCTACTCGAACCCTCAGCAGTAGACCACCTAAATTTTGCAGTAACTTTGGCCATTACACTAAACTATTTTTAGCAAAATTTCAGACACCCAGCTTCATCAGGTGTAGTGTAAAGCTCATATATAAAAGAAGGAGTTGTATGGCAGCTACTCGAACCCTTTGCAGTAAACCAACCAAATTTTGCAGTAACTTTGGCCATTATACTATTGGCAAAATTTCAGACACGCAGCTTCCATAGGTATAGAGTAATGCTCATATAAAATTAGAAGTTGTATGGCAGGTAGTCGAACCCGTGGACCAAAATGGCTGAATTTAAAACTCGATTCCGTTTTTTGCATAAAAACGAATTTGTGAAAATTTCATAATCCTAGCTCCTTTACTTTTTGAGTTATCGTGATGACGGACGGACGGACGGACGGACGGACGGACTGACGGACGGACGGACGGACATACATAGCTAAATCGATTTATTTTTCGATTCTGATCCGATCCATACACTTGAGTCTATATCTACCCCCCCTCCTTCTCTGCGTCACAAACGTAATGGCAAATTTATTATACCCTTGGACTATATAGTCATACGGGTATAAAAACATTTACCTATTTTGAAAAAAAGTTAAGAGTGCAGTTTAAAAAGCTCAACTAAAAATATAATATATTTAATTTATTTTTTTTTTTTTTTAATTTCACTAAATAACGAAAAAAAAAAAAGTTTAAATGTCATTGACTTTGACTAACTAATCTGCCCATCTATGGTATTTTGTTGTTGTTGTTTTTTTATTAATTTTTTTTTTTTAAATATTCAACTGACTAATCAAAATAAAATTTTGTGTAAAAAAAAAAAAAATGTTAGTGTATAATATAATTTTATAATTTGTATGATGTCATCTTATATAGTTTTTGCGCGAAATTATGAAATTTAATATTATTATGATTTAACACTTTAAAATATGTATATGCGGAAAGGTCAATTTGATCATTTGTAGTTTTTTTTAAATGTTTTCTACTATTATCTAAAATATAATTTTTTCATTTGTAACGGTAATTATACCGGTTTCACGTCATAAGTTCGAAAAAATAAAAACTAGGTACATAAATTCGACTAAAAATTCTATACGATATAAGGTTCAAAAGGAACTTTTTTGAACTTTAGGACTTATCACAAAATAAATTTATTAATTTCCAAGTTAAGACGCGCAGAACCCCTTTTTACCATATCACCAAAAAAAAAAAAAATTGAACCAACATTTTTCCAATATTTTTCCAATTTTTTAAAAAATAATTGAGCCGCGATTGGCAATTTGGTGACCGACTTAAGCCGAATAATATATCATGATGAATGATTGATGACTTGATGCTTTTGATTTAAAAAGTCACATTAGTTTTCAAAAAATCATTATTTTCCTTCACTTCCCTTCTTAATGCACTTAATATTTTGATTAAACTTAAACGGCTAATTCTATATATGTATATAATATTATGTAATTATATTTAAATTAGATTAAACTTTTGAACAGTTTCATGAATTATTTAATCACAATAAACTGTTATTTAATTTTTAACCATTGTTACTATTTTATTTATTACAAAAGTAACAATAATAATTTTAAGATGTTTAGTTATTTGGACGTCGTCCTTTACATTTTTTTTTTGTTGAAAAAGTTATATTCAAATTCAAGGTCGTTTCAGATTCAAATTCAGGATAACGTAACATATCAATGTGTTAATCAACATATACATATATATATTATATAATCTTTTACAACAAGGTTATTTCAAATAGTAATTTCGGGATAGTTGAAAATTTTAATAAACCTTCGGCATAGAAGAATTATATCTTCCACATAAATATTATTATTTTTATACCCCCTAATGACTATAGGTCAAAGAGTGTAATAAATAATGCCATTACATTTGTGACGCAGAGAAGGAGGAGAGATATAGATATAGACTCATGTGTATGGATCCGATCAGAATCGAAAAATAATTCGATTTAGCTATATGTATGTCCGTCCGCCCACACGATAACTCAAAAATAAAGGAGCTAGGATTTTCAAATTTTCACAGATTCCTTTTTATGCAATTAGCCGTCATAGCTATTGAAATCCAGTCCACGGGTTCGAGTACCTGTCATACAACTTCTTTTTGCAAAATGTTGGTTGGTCTACTGCATGCAGCGGGTTCGAGTAGCTGCCATACATTTCCTTCTTTTATATTAGCATTACTCTATATACCTATTAAAGCTGAACTGTCTGAAATTTTGCCAAAAATAGTTGAGTTTTATTACCAAAGTTGCTGTAAAATTTGGTTGGTCAGTGGGTTCGAGTAGCTGCCATACAGCTTCATATTTTTTAATAAATAATATAAGTTTGGAATTTTGCTAAGAGTAATATGACCGGATGATATAATGTTTATATTACGGTCATACGGGTATTCCCAGAGTTGAAACAGTCTACTCTACTACACTCTTCCTTGTTTATTCTGTTATTATTATCAAAACCTTACCAAATTTTTGAAGTAACATAAATCCTAGTATAGTGATTATTTATTGGTAGATGTAGGTATACAAGAAATAATGCATTTTAATATAGTATATTTTAATATATATAAACATATACATATTTAAGTAAATAGAATTGCATCGAATGTAATATTAAAAACATTTTTAAATATTAGATTAGGACCAGATTGTTTTTCACATATTTAATATAGTTTCAATAATTTATTGAGATCAATAATTCTAATATATATTTTCATGATGATACCATATATAAATTGTTTTCATATGAAAAATTTAAAAGAATCCCTACTTAAAAAAATTTTAAAAATGTATAATTGAACTTCTAAAATTATTTTCTACTTCCGAGTATCCGCATTTCATTAGTTATTTTTATTATTTGCTTTTTGTATTTTTTATTTTTATTTTAAAATTTTCCTTTTAAATTTCCTTTCTTAACTGTAATTGAATTCTTTACTTTCTTTCTATTGAAATTATTGTACACTTACAAATAAAATAAACAAGGGAGATAAGTTTAAAGCGTGTAATTTACATAAGAATCCCTTAAGTAACATTGAATCAAAAGTGAAACATTTAGAAATAAAATTACTTTTTTAAATAACTGTTATTGTTCAAAAGTAATTATAAAATTTGAAAAAAAAAGAAAATTATAATTAACTTTTAAAATAATGTTTTCCAATAAATACTTTAATAATATATATATGTATGTATTACTAATTGTTTTATAAATATAATTGTTTTTCTATATAAAACGACGAAGAAGATTGAAATATAAACATTATACCATTTTGATTAATTACTTTTTCAAAAATTTGAAATGCAAAACTTATTTAGAGTCTAATAGGTTATGTAAAAATGAAAATATAAGTTGTATGGTAGTATTTGAATTTCTTAAACTAGACCATCGTATATTTTGAACAAATGTTGGTCATAAACTACTTTTGGCACAATATCAGACACGCGCAACTTTATTAGATCTATAGAGTTATGTTCATTTCAGAAGAAAGTGGGATAGCTACCCAATATGTTGTGCAAACGAGTTGAATTGTGAAAATTTTAGAATTCTAGCCTCCTTCACTTTTTGTGCGGATGAACGGATATACTTAGCTATAGTAGATCAACTTATTTCTTTAACTTACATATTTTGAACACATGTATGTTTAAATAGTATTACATCTGTTGTAATACTAATAATATTACTAGATAAAGTAATGATTATGGATTTGGCAAAATATACACTTAAAATGTGCTATTCTCATTGTTATAAATAATTTTTTTTTATTACATTTTCTCTCGGCCTCTGTTAGGTATCCTAAACTGAAGTTTATTATAAAATATATTATGTTATCAAATTTTTATTCTTTACTGTACTTAGTACTATTTATTTATATCGTGTATTAAATATATTTAGAAAATTAAATTTAATTAGTCTTCTTTTTAAAAATAATATATATGCATTTATACATTTATATAATATACAAATATATATATATATATATGTGTATAATGTAGATATATATTTATAATTTAAAAAGAAATAAAATACTACGCGTCTAAAATAAAAGAAAATAAAAATCAATTTGAAAAAAAAAAAATAAAAGAATTAAGAAATTATAAAATACTTTTGTTTTGAAATTATATTAAAAATACAGTTAAGGTAAAAAAAAATATTTGATAAATTATGTGTTTAATGCAAGAATAGAGGTGTATGGTCGTAAATGTAAACTTTTTGACGTAAAATATGCCATTTGACATTTATTGTGATTTTAAGACCAAACAATTTGCAATCAGTAGACATTCAATTTACGTGGTCGTAAAAAGTAAATTTTTTTTAGTTTTGCAATGGATATAAAATCAACAGATTGTTTTTGTTTTTCACTTTTGAAATGAGTTTCCATTCGCTAATCTTATACAAATTAGTAGTTTTAAGATGGATGTGTCCCACCAACAAACATTTTGTGATTCACTTTCAGTTTCACTCCTGTTAATTTAAATTTAAATTACATAATTTACCAAAAAAAAGACATAATATTTTTTTACTTACATTATTAATCATAAAAATAAAACAAGGGTAAACGCTCAAAAAAAACTGTACCTTACTACTTGGTAAACTGATTGTAAATAAAAAATTTAGTTTGCATATAGTTGACATTTACTTTACACACATATTTCATACATTTACCGACCAGGTTCAGTTAGCTATGATTTTTTACATAATTTTTGGTCGTAAATTCAAAATATGCATATTAAGAGAAAATTGTGCATTCACCGATCATAAGATAGTTTTTATATTCTTTTTATTTATTCCACATATGTTTATATGGAATACAAGAATTCAGGAATATTAAAATAAATTTGTTTGATAAATAATTATTTCACTTAAATACATTATAATATACATAATATATTGTGTGTCGAATATTAAAAATGTCCAACATATGATATGGAGTAATAAACTTTCATGCGAGAGGCTTGGGTTCGAATCCCAGTAAAATAATACTGTAATAATAATCCCAGTAATCACAATTTGGTTAAGTGAATATAATGATTAAATAAACTTAAACCTATAATGAATAATTTCTATAAGGTTTTAACTCTACTCTTTTTTAGCACTCCTCTTGTTGATCTGTATATATATATAGGTAAATTGACAATAACCGTTGATCTGGGGGGGTAAAGTAAAGCTATTGTATAATAGTTATTTATATATTTTCATTAAATTTACGATATAAACTATTACGATATTTTTTTTTATTGAAATATGATCTGACCGGGATTTGAACCCAAGACCTTTCGCATGAAAGCCGGCGTGTTTATCACAACGACATTTGGTCAGATAAAAACCAATTATGTAAATGTAGTGTATAGATAATTTTTTTTTAAATGATTAGGCACACTTATTAATTATATTTTATGAATGTTGTCATTTATTTTTCCCTCACTGTAAATAATTTTATTATCATAATAATAATTTTTTTTTTTTGCTTTAAATAAGAACAATATTCCAATGTTTCCATTTATGTAAAAAATAAAAAAAAAAAATAATAAAAAAAAAAAAAAAATAAGCAAAAAACAGTCGCAAAAAAACATTCATGATAATGGTTGAAAGCTTTCAAAAAATAGGTGAATAAACTTCGAAATAACACAAAAAAAAAAAAAAAAAAAAAAAAAAAAACATTTAAATAAAGGTATATAATAAATATTGTGTTATAAGTTTATAATAATAATTAAAAAACAAGCAAAAAAATAAAAAAAAAAAAAAAATGATTGCCAAAAAAAAATAATAAAGTTCTCTTTAATTATATTTTTGTTTACAATATTGTTTTGTGTATTGTTTTTATACCCCTCCCCTCACTCAACGTATAGTTGTTCTAAAGGGTACAAAAAACAATATATAAGCTTCTGAGGGTATATGCTAAATTTTGCATTACATTTATAGCATCTATATAAAGAAGACAAGCTGTGCACCTAAAGTCCTAATAGTTAATGGATCGGATAGGAATCGAAAATTTGTTCGATTTAGCTATTTATGTAATAAATTCCTTCCGCCCGTACGATTAATCACCACCTAGGATCCTGAAAATAAAAGAGCTAAAATTCTGAAATTTTGTTTTTATATCAACAACTTTTTTTTTTCTGGATCAAAATTGTTTAGACTCGGGTGTGTGAGGTTCGTGTAGCTTTCACTGGAATTCGAATCGAGGGCCTTTTACATGAAAGGTCAAAATTCTAACCACTGCGCCATCAATTGTTAACATCTTTAAATTTATACAAAAAATGTGTGTTAACGAAAACAGTAAGTTGGAGCAAAAAATTTAATCTTTATTAAATGACGATAATATTTATTTCCTTAACCTCATCCCGAGTTATTGTGTAAAACTTTATATACAATTTTTTGTTTTTATACCCGTATGACTATATAGTCAAAGGGTATAATAAATTTGCCATTACGTTTGTGACGCAGAGAAGGAGGGGGGGTAGATATAGACTCAAGTGTATGGATCGGATCAGAATCGAAAAATAAATCGATTTAGCTATGTATGTCCGTCCGTCTGTCTGTCTGTCCGTCCGTCCGTCCGTCGGTCCGTCTGTCCGTCCGCACGATAACTCAAAAACTAAAGGAGCTAGGATCTTGAAATTTTCGCAAATTCGTTTTTTTGCAATAGCCGTCATCGCTATTTAAATCCAGCCATTTTGGTCCATGGGTTCGGGTAGCTGCCATACAACTTCTTTTTTTATATGAGCATTACTCTGTACCTATTACAGCTGCGTGTCTGAAATTTTGCCAAAAGTAGTTTAGTTTTATGGCCAAAGTTTCTGCAAAATTTGGTTGGTCTAGTGGAGTGGGTTCAAGTAGCTGCCATGCAACTTCTTATTTTATATGAGCATTACTCTCCACCTAATGAAGTTGGGTGTCTGAATTTTTGCCAACAATTGTTTAGTGTAATGGCCAAAGTTTCTGCAAAATTTGGTTGGTCTGCTGCAGAGGGTTCGTGTAGCTGCCATACAACTTCTTATTTTATATGAGCATTACTCTCCACCTAATGAAGCTGGGTGTCTGAATTTTTGCCAAAAATTGTTTAGTGTAATGGCCAAAGTTTCTGCAAAATTTGGTTGGTCTACGACAGAGGGTTCGAGTAGCTGCCATACAACTCTTTATTTTATATGAGTATTCCACTACAGTTAATAAAGCCAAAAGTAATTAACCGGATGATATAATGTATATGTTACGGTCATACGGGTATCCCAGAGTTGACACAGTCTACTCTACTACACTCTTCCTCGTTTTTTTTTGCTTTCGTTGCCCAAAAAAAAATCAACCTTTCCAATTATGATCTAAATTAATTTAATTATGTATTAAACTGTACACTTAAATCTATATATATATATAAATAAATATGTGTACTTGAAATATAGGTTAATTTAATATTGAAAATAATATATGTATATTTATAAACACATTATTATTTAATATAAACCGCAAATTATGTTATAATACAAAATGTATGTAAAAACGTATTATCTATTGTAACTAAAAAAATTAGTTGGTACTCAAGTATTCCTAAATATTAATTTTTTTTTTTTTTTCAATTGCGATAATTGTTATCTCAGGTTTATGAAATATTAGAATGATTAGTTGTGACATTTATTGTGTTAACAGTAAAGTTAGGAGAAGATTAGACATTAGGAGAGTTACATAACAGTATATTCATACATAAGTATGTAATCGATGGCAAAGTGAACTCTAAAAATTCGCAACCATAGAAAATAAAATTAAGCTCATATATGAAAATGTATTGTATAATATAAAGTACTTGCTTTAGTTATGAATTATATTCATTTTAGTTATATGGGATTTTTTTTTTTTTGAATTTTTTTAATTCATATTATAAAATAATTTTCTAGAGCTAGAACTAATTTATCTAAACTCTGACACTCTCTGAAATTAACAAACAAAAATAAAGGAAGAATTCAGAGCTCCAAATTAACTTTAAAATGATTTGTCTTTATTTCTTATAATATGTTTATTGTTTAATTGTTTTCAAAATATGTGTATATAATATTTAAGTTCTTTATATTGAATTAAAGTATGTATGGTGCTATTGCCATTCACAACACAACATACAACACAACACTTAGACAGCACAGCACAGCACAGCACAATAATGATGGTGATATTATTTTGGTTTTGTAGTTTTAATACTTACAGGAACACCTATGACATACCACATCTTTACATCATCATCATCATCATCATCATCATCATCATTAAACAAATACCGTATACTAAGTTTAATATATCACTATTGATTATACCATATTTTAGGTGTAGGGTACAACAAATATTGGTTTTTTTTTTCTTCAATTGTTTTTGTTTTTAACATAAAATGACACAAAAAATTTTCAATAAGTAATTATAATATGCAAGAAAATTGATTTGAGCTGTTGTGACGTTTTAGTTGTCATATAGATAGGTACAACTTAAATACAATTGTTGGGAATAGGACATTTTTGATGGTATTTGCACACAAAACAACAATAAAACTGTCTATTACAACTATTTCTTATGTTGTATTGTGAATGGTAGGAATTGCATCCTTAAGTTTTGGATTTTTTTATTTCAAATTGAATAATAATGTTAAACCACGTGGATAATAATGAAATAGATCTCAAGTTTAATAATATATAATATGATAAAAATTATAAATATGAAATTGTTTCAATTTTTATTTTAACCTTATTGATTTTATTCACATGAAGATAGGCTTGCCAGATTTTTCAAAACTCAAATCGGGACAGTACAAAAAAAAAATTTATTTTCTATGTATTAATTTATTTTAGCTTTTAAAAATAAACCAAATTTAATGGGAACACAAAAATTAACATTCATTTCATTAACTTTATATAAAAATTCAGTTAAGCTAATGAATAAATAATAAATTAAAAAATATAATAAATAGAATGAATAATAAATTAAAAAAATATGATTTTATTAGTATTGAATACTAAAGGTTGTTAGTGTACAAAGTCAGTATTTATTGCTACTTTTAGCAGCTTTTAAAATATCTTTATTTTTTTGAAATATAATGGTACATTTCGCTGCAATTTTGATCTAAATATTTACCAAGCACAGTAAAATAGCTTCTATACTGTTTCTGGTAAAAGTCTGCTCCGTTCATCCGTCCACTGAATTGACATAAGCGGAAAAATTCTTTCCACATTGGCATTATTTCCGGGTACGTTCATATTTTTAATTTTGGGCCGGTCAACAATTATTATTTAATTATGTATTTCATAAATTTAATTTTAATTTTTATAATAAATATAAATCGGGACGTTTGGCCGTCCCCAAGACACTCTTTTTGGGGACACTCGAAAACATCTCTGAAAACGGGACAATCCCGATTAATCGGGACGTCTGGCAACGCTACATGAAGATCGCTTTTAACTGCTTTTCATTATATTATACAATAATATGTTTTGTTTTTTTTTTTTGGTAAATTTTGCTGTTTAAATTTTGATAAATAGAATTTTTAGCTTTTAGAAAACAAAATATGTAGGTATGTATACAAAAAAAAAAAAAATATAATAAAAAAAAAAAACCAAAAAAGAAAACAAAAATATGCCAAAGGTTCAATGGACGACGAAAAATAGCTTAGCGTAATGAAATATGAAGCTTTTTTTTTTTACTTTGTTATTATTTTTGTATTTTTTGGATTTTTGTTTGTTACAAAAATAAACTTTTTTAGGAAAAAAAAAAAAAAACTTAATACATAATACATACCTACATACATACGTATCTATATAAATTATTCTAAATAAAACAAATATAGTAGTTCGATGAATACATTATGTTCTTCAGATTATTTCTCTCTTCAACGTCAAATACAAGAACAAAGAAATAAAAAAAAAAAAAAAAAAAAAACAAAAAAAATCGAATGAACTTGTGTTACTCTTATTTAGAATTAAATTAGTCGTCAAAAAATAAAATCTATTTTAACAAATTATGAAATATTTATAATAATTGATTGAAATTTATTTTTATATAAAATTATTTTTTTGGTTTTAACTTTTTTTTTTTTTAAACTGTATTTAGCTTACAATGTACATATTTATATTATATATATAGATACATATATATATTGTATAATCGAAAAGTGGGAGGCAGTACCCTACTAACCTAAGTTTAGCAGTTATGACCACAAAACAAATGAATTTTTACACTTTTATAGAATTAAAAAAAAATGTCTTTCTGTAGGTCTTTCTGATTTTAAATGCTGATTATTCAGTACTCAACTAGTATTGAATCACAAGTACACTTACTCTTTACATCGCGTTTTTTTTTTTTATATCTGATAGAGAGTTACTTTATTCCAATCATTAGTAATTAAATTTAATTGGGAGTTAAAACGTAAACAGCGGAAGTTATTATTAAATTTGCGTTAAAAAATTTTGAATAAAAAAAAAAGACTAAATAGGTAGGTAGGTAGGTACCTATACCTATTTTGTTTAATTTTTCTAAAATTTTTTTTAGCAAATACATTTGTAGTAAATTTAATATTAGTTTATTACTGAAACAGAACTGAGAAAACTAGTTATATTCACTACTGAAAAAATACTGAAAAACTACTTCCATTACCACTGAAAAAAATACTGAAAAAGTGCTAAAGGAAGTAAGTCTTTAATAGAATTCGTTTTTGAAATTCTAATTCCTTATAGCATAGCAAATTAAAACAAATCGAATTAAGATGACGTGTGAAACACATTAGTGCACATTTATTTACATTTAGAAGAAGATTTATTGTTTTTACACCAATTAAAAAAATAATTATCTAAATTATTTTGTAAAAGTAAAGCATCATTTAGAGACTCAAATTTTTTTTTAAAAATTTTTATGTCATCCGCATACATATATTTTTGAAGCTCACTATTAACAATAACTGAAGAAACATCGTTTACCTAGAGTTTAGAGGTGATGTTTCTATAAATAAAATACTGTAACTCCTATCAGATAAATTATGAGTCAACCCATTTCACAAAAATATCTGGGAAACCAAGTTTTCTCAGCTTT
This sequence comes from Dolichopus griseipennis, assembly GCA_963082915.1. Classification (NCBI taxonomy): domain Eukaryota; kingdom Metazoa; phylum Arthropoda; class Insecta; order Diptera; family Dolichopodidae; genus Dolichopus; species Dolichopus griseipennis. The sequence goes on along the minus strand of OY720446.1, from coordinate 4,284,240 downwards.
ATCAGTATATTATAGAATGTGGTTAAACATCAAATGCTTTACTATAATCTGTAAAGATAACATTTGTTTGAAAACCTTCTACCTACCATATTTTTTGTAAAAGTTAAAAATGATTCAGCAAAATTAGTAACTGTTAATTTTAATCCATATAATGTTGATTATGAACCAAAAAAGATTTACAGGTACATACTATGAATAGAATCATACATTATTAATTCGAACAGTTTTTGAAAGAGAAGAAAGTTTCGCAATTGGTCGATAATTAATAATTTTATTTTTGGCATTTTTCTTATGAATAGGTCTAACATATGAGTGTTTCCAGATAGAAGGAAAAAAAACCCCCTGAATTTAACGAAGAATTAAACAGTATTGAAAATGGAATAGCCAAAGCGCTTGATTTTTGAGTATAATTTTCGGAATACTATTAGGTCCGGGAAGATTATTATTCCCAAGTTTGTTATATACATACATTTTTATTATACCTTCATTAATATTTATATTAGACCAAGTAGTTTTCGGAAATGTACCCAAATGAGAGAAATTAGATATTATTTTAAGAATCATTACTTGAAACACCAATTATACTTCATATGAAAAGGACACTCGTCACTTTTCAATTTGGAACTAAAAAAATTTCTAGAAGCATTTTGGATTTAATATTAATTTTGAAGATGTACTAGAAATAAATTCATTATAGAGTAAATTCAGACAATAGTTTGAATTCTTCAAAGATAATTTTAAATCTACTATAGTCATGCGAATTCTTCGATTTAATATAACAACGCCAATCTTTATTTTTTTATTTCTGAGTTTTCTTAAATCCGAATTGAACCATGGTGGACTTAATAAAGGGTTTCGGTTCTTAGATTTTGGTACAAATTGCCGAAAGACTTCAAAAAAAAACTTCATAAAACTTTTTTGTCATTATATTAACATCTGTATTATTAAATACAGAATAAAAGTCAAAGGAATTAATGAATTCAGTTAAAGCAGCAAAGTTAGCTTTGTTAAAATTTAAAACTATAAGAATTAGATTTGTGAATTTACGAATTTAAGAATAAAACTTAATGGTGGATGAAACTTATCAATAACTATTAAAGGGAAGGTATTTTCGCAGAAAATTAAATTGTTGCATTTAAAAGTAAACACTAAATCAAGTTCTTTATACCACTAAATCAAGTATGTTTATACCAAGGCGGTGGTATATTTTTCTATATCTAGTTCGCTTCCTTTGGGTGGTTTCAAACATCATACCAAAGTTAATATACCCTTTTTCTACTTTATAGGTGAAGGGTATATAAAAACTTTTATGTGTTTGTATACCCTGTCTAATTTCTTTACTTGTTTCTACTTACAAAGTTTTTAAATTTAATCATGAGTAGATTAAAATGTTTTTTAAAAAATTTTTATATATTAAGTAAAGTAAGATTTGTTTTAAATTCTATATATATTAAAATAGATATAAACTCTAAGTTTATGATCGGAAATTAGAAAAAAAATGTTGCCAAAATTTTTTTTAAGTTTGAAAATTTACATAATATATGTCGAGAAGTATGCATGCATATCTAAATTTCAACAAAGAATTTAAGAATTAAAACTTGAGAACAAAGAGTGTATTATATCTTAAATTCCTACTTATAGAACGATGTAGCTAACATTTTCTATAATTTTGAATTATAATTTTAAATCAATTTCATAGTTAAATATATTATTGCAACTTCTCTTTCGCTACAGTTTTTATTTTTGTGAATGAGAATGAGGTACTGTTTACACGTACTGTTTACAAAGTACTGTTTACACGTGATTAAAATATTCCATTAGAATTAACAAAAAAGCTTTAACATATATAAAAATATAAATTGAACAACTAACTCTGTCCTTGACAAGACTAGACAATAAAGTTGAAAAAAAAAGTTTCCCTGATACGTATATATATATATATATATATATATATTTTTATGTGCTAACTGTTTAACTGTTAGGCTAATAAGCCTGTCTATGAAATAGGGATTCATATTATATTCGTGATATTAAAATTGATTTGAATGAATTTCATATACAATATAAGCATAGGACAGTGTTCTGGACTTACATTCTCAATAGATACAATTTTTAGTTTATATTGTAATATTTTGTATTTGAGTTATATGGTATTCTATATCTGTGAGTTTTATTCAATTAAATTACTTGTTTATATTGTTATATTTTTTATTAAAGATATATAACTATTAATAGTTGATTAAGCCATTAATTAAACCAATAGCAACTGGTAGTTATAAGACGAGTCAAAAACCAGATAAAAGTTTTCGGGTTGGTTACGAAATTCCAAAAAAAAAAAAATTCCATTTCCGAAATTCCATTTTCATAATTCCAAAAAAAAAAAAATTCCAAAAAAAATAATTCTAAAAAAAAAAAATTCCAAAAATCAAAATTTAATGACAAACTATTTTGTGGTACCTATTTGCAGAATATTTATATATATTCCAGCAGACACGGAGCGGCTGCATGAAAAAATCCCCAAAAACAAAAGTCCTTCAAAAATCCCTGCTAATTCAGAATCTCACGTATACAAATATATAAATATTCTGGAAAAAGCGTATAATCCTGTAATTGTAGCCAACTATAAAATCTTTCCTAATTGTTTTTTACATGCATATTTCAACAAATAAAAATTTAAAAATAGTGGGGGCTACTGCCCCCAAACCCTCGCTAAACAAATTATTGCAAAACCTGATTTTGAATCCAACTCTAAAATCCCTCCTAATTCAGAATCTCACGTATATGTCCTGATTTTGTAACAAACTCTAAAATTCTTGGTAAATTTGGAATTTTTTTTTTGGAATTATGACACCATCCCAAGTTTTCTCTTTCATTGGGATTCGAACCCGAGTCTTTTGCATGAAAGGTTGGCTTTCTAATCACTGTGCAACACAGCCGTTAACCAAATTTTTAATGAATTCAGATTATTAGTGAATTGTAAAAATAATTATACATTTTCCAAACCCTTATTTATTTGTAGTACCAGACAGTAGTAAATATTGCCTGATAATATTAATCCTTTGCCGTTTTAACATTTAAACTTATTATTAAATTATTGTAATATATACTATATTTTTTTTAATTAGATATGATCCGACCAGGATTTGAACCAGGATTGAAAAACCGCCACTTTAGCACTAAACTATATCGGTCAGATGGGATTTTAAAAAATAATATTCTATAATAGAATTTCTGCCTTAGGCCTGTTTTTTATTTTTAATAGTGATATTTTATCAAAAAATTTTAATTGGAAGCTGAATTTAAAACTTGTACGGTAGCTATTTTAAATTGTGATCAGAATAATTTGGTTCATTGCAAGCACTCCTTATGTTATCTTAGTAATTCTTTTAAAATATTAACTTCACAAAAATTAGTATATGAAATAAGAACATATTTCTAAAGTTTTTAAATTAAAATAAATTTTTTATGACTGTTCCACAAAAATATGCCGGTGGTCCGTATAGTATTTTTTATTTAAGTAATACATTTTTGTCATTTAACTTGTTAAATGACTAGAGCATGTTTTAAGTTTCAAATTTTGTTGCTTAGTTTGTTGCAATGCAATTGAGTTGAGTTCTTTTGTACCGGGGCTACCCAATGATTTAAATATTTCAAATACTTGTATGGTAACTAACCCGAAAAATAAGCCCTAACAAATGAAAATTTTGTATAGTATATATTTGTAAAACCTATACATAGAACCTACCAATATGTTTCAGTTGAGTTATCGTGGTGACGGACGATCGGATAAACATTTTGCTTATTTACATTTCCCCAAAATCAATTTCTTTTTCGATGTTGGTTACAAATTCTTGAGTGCATTAATATAAAAATATTTTTTTTACAATTTTATTATTCCTGTGATTATATGGTTTACACATAGTTTAAATAATTGTGAATAGTAAATTAACTAGTATCGACCTGCACCTCAAAATTCGTAGAAAAAGATAAATAAATCATTTTTTATAATAATTTCAACATGGCTGAAAATTAAAATTAGAAAATTTTGGAAAAATTATGAAAATTGTCTGGTAACTGACCGCCGCCGCCTATGTACATTTGGAATGTACTAAATTCTTTTGATTTAGAAATTAAATATGATTTGATATTGAAATATTCATTACAGAATTTTAAAATTAAAACTGCTCAACCGATTATTATTAACATTTGTATATAAATCGTTTTTGGGTACGAGGGAGTATTTCTGGATCAACCATTTGATGGCTCTAACGTACCCCAAATTGGGGTTGTGGTACAAGTATTTAAACTTTTTTGTTCTAAAATAAAAATGGTTTGATCGGTTGACTTCAAGATTTTGTATACGTGTATGTATGCTGTATACAATATAGTTTACTCTATATATTAACAGACTTAGAATTTGTTAACCCTTTTTGGCACGACGATAGAAAAACCATACATTTTTAAAAAAAACATGTAGATCATTTGTTATTTTTTCTGTTAATGTTTTTCAGTGACAACAAATTTTAATCAAATCAAAACTCGGTTATTATTATAGTAGCACCGGTTATTAGCTAGTATCTAATTAGATTACAAAATAAAAAATGTGTGTAATGTTTATATTAAATTTTATTATTTAACAAAATAAATAGATTATTTTATTTGTATGTATTATGATAATAATTTCTAATAAGTATTTATAAGCTATTACAAAATTTTTTTAATTTAGACGTTTTCTTTTTAGTTTTATTTTTTTTATTTTTTTTTTTTTTAAATTCTATTTGTTAACTCTAGTAGGGTAGAGGCACTAGTATCCGAACAGTTAACATATTTTTCAACTTTAACTTTACTTTATTTTTTAACTATAAAGGTTAGGGCAAATATTTGAAATGATTTTAAAATTGAAGATTGTTTTTAATAATATTAAATTGATTAAAAAAAAGTTAAATATATATTTTTATTGTTAATTATGTTTTTTTGAAATAATTACGATAAGCACTAGTACCCGAACAGTAGAATTCAATTTCCGAACACTTTTATTCTAATATCCGAACACAGAAGATTTCATAAAATATTAGTTTGTTTTTAGATTGAAAAATTAAAAACAAAGTTATTATTGTTTTAAAATTATATATAAATAAATTTGACATTTTTCTCATATTTTTAGAATCCGAACAGCCTGTTCGGAAACTAAAAATATGGAAAATTTCGGTATTTCAGTATCCGAACAGTGAATATTTTGCTAAAAATAGCTGTTATTTATTTATTTTAATATCTTACGACACAAATGAAGTATATTTCAATAAATAAAAATCATTTTCGTATGATATAAATCAATAGATAAGTCTAGAAAACTAACTTTTTTTATTACGTCGCACTATTTTTTTTTGCAAGCAAAACGCAACTTCGACTATCACACATAGACTTCCAAACACAAAATGATGTATAACTCTGGCAACAAAGGATTAATTCAATTGAAACTTCATAAGATTTAGTAAAATACATTTAGAATTATGTTGTAGTATTTATTTTATATTTGTTATCTTACAAAATTTCTTATTTTTTTAAAGAAAACAAACATAGTGTTCGCACACTAAAACTGTTCGGATACTAATGCTTCTACCCTACATGTGACATTTATTTTCTAATAAATAGATTCTAATTATTATAAAATAGTATTTAAAAAGAAAAAAAACAGATAAAATTAGTACAAATGACACAAACAAAATTAAGGCATTAACTTTTTTATACTTTTTTTCTTTTTATATGTATATATATTTAGTATATGTATAAACGTATATGTATACGTACATTGTGCATATTACATTTTATTCACGTGTTCTAAACTGTTCACCAGTATTATGATTATTGCGTTTGTATACCACTTAAATCACGTTTATTACTCTTAAGTTTAAGCCAGTTTTGCAATATTTTATATTTATTTCATGTTTTTTAGCTTTTTTTTTTTTTGTTTTTTTTGTATTTTGTTTTTGTACTTAATTATACCTGAGAACAATTGACATTTATAAATAATAAAAAGAAAAAAATTAATGATATGGCAAGTTTAGTTACATTACGTACATGTATTATATATATATATATATATATGTATATATATATATATATATATATATATATATATATATATATATATATATAACAGTATAAAAGCTTTTTATTTTACTCTTTGTTGTCTTTACAAAATGTTATTGGAATTGAGTCTTCATTAATTAAAGTCTTCTTTACAATAAATTATATTCAGAATTTTTGAAATATCATTAAATATCAAAAAAATATAAATAGAAAAAAATCATTAAATATCCTATAGTATACATGAACAAGAAAGCATTCCAAATTTGTCATATTATATAATTCATTTTTGAATAAGCGCTAACTGTTAGGCTAACTAACCTGTCTATAGGTATAAACTTGTTGGAACAGGGTGTCATATTATATACGTGTTAGCAGAATTGATCTTAATGAATTCCACATACAATTTAAACATGCGATAGTACTAGGCCTTATAATATGATTAAACGTCAATGATTTTTAATATAGGTAGGTATACAATTCTATTTTTGTTTATATTGTTAATATTTTGTATTTGAGTATATGGTATTCTATATCTGTGAGTTTTATTATTTCAATTAAATTATTTGTTTATATTTTGCATTTGTTTATGTTGTTATATTAATGTATATTTTATTAAAGATTTATAATTATTACTTATTGATAAAGTATAAAATATTATAATATTATGTTAAAATTATTATAGGCAAGTAATGGATTTTGACTCCGAAAGACTTTTCTGCCTATCTTTATATCCGTATGACTATATTAGGTCAAATAGTATAATAAATTTGCCATTGCGTTTGTGACACAGAGAAAATAGGGGGAGTAATAAATAGATTCAAGTGTATGGATCAGATCGGAATCGACAAATAAATAAATTTAGCTATAGTATGTCCGTAGGTCCGTCCGCACGATAACTCAAAAAATAAAGGAACTAGGATCTTGAAATTCGTTTTTTTTTTTTTTTGCAATAGCTGTCATCGCTATTTAAATCCAGGCATTTTGGTCCATGGGTTCGGGTAGCTGCCATACAACTTCTTCTTTTATATGAGTATTCCATTACACTTAATAAAGCTGTATGTTTGAAATTTTGGCAAAAGTAAATGACCGGATGATATAATGTATATGTTACGGTCATACGGGTATCCCAGAATTGTCACAGTCTACTCTCCTATACACTCTTCCTCGTTTTATTTTATTTTTAATTGATGATCCCATTAAATTCCAAAAACTTAATTCCAAATTAATCCTAAACTTGAAATAAATTCAAAAAAACGAAATGTCAAAATGATTTCAAAAAAAAATTTCCTCGAGCAAATTTATCCAATTATGGAATAGTGTTACTATCCTACTATCAGATTCTTTCTATGATAATTGTTTTATTATTTAAATTACTGGTGAATCTGTGGTGAATTTAAATAAAAACCGTAGATAAAACGAAATGTTTAATAATTAATTGGAAATAAACAATGAAAATGTGAATATTATGATTTATATTGAAATAATTGGAAATTGTTAATGAAGTAAAGTATTTTTTAGGAATAAATAATAAATTGTATATTAAATTTAAATATAGTCCTATCTACATATTAAAGCGAATGTTTGTATGATTGTAGTATATATTGACTTCCAAACTGCTCATTGGATTATGATAAAATTTTGTTATAAAAGTTTTTTTGGGTATGGAAAGATTTTCTATGGGCTAATAATTTTACTCTAACTGGATTGTAAAGTTGGGCAAGGCTGTGATTCTACTACTTAAACTTTTTTGTTCTAAAATAAAAACGATTCAAGTTTTTTATACGTGTTTTTTCTTTGTCAATGAGGTTCGGTACGAAGATTGGTCAAAAATTTTTTTGGTAACCAATTACGACTCAGTGCTAATTTGATGGGGGAAAAAAAGTATTAAAAAAAAAAATATTTTTCGAGTTCTGTTAACCTATTGCGTCATAATTTTACAATTTGTAATATTTGTGTTAATTTTTTTTCAATTAAAAACCCTTTGAGAGACGCAGCGATCAGCACCGGGGTATATAGTTTATTATATTATCGTCAAAAAGGTCAAATTTCGACTAAACTAATGTTTAACTCAAATTTTTTTTCAATTTTTAGATACATATAAATCTCTCAAATTGTGATTGGAGTCAAAATGGTTGTGTTTAGGATATGAGCCCGCTCAATTACAAACCTGTTTTATTGTTATTACTAGTATTATTACATAATTTTGTATAATTTTTTTTAAAAATATTCAGTGGAAAACGGAAAGAGGATGCCCAATTAAGGGGTGTGAAATCTTTAATAAGCAAAACAATGGAACATGACTTTCTCTCCCTCTCTATTTTATTACATTTTTTTTTTTCCTTTTTTTAACTGATATTTACTTTTTTGACCTCCTTCTTCATCTTTATATACTGACCTATATATTATAGGCAACATCTTCAACGACGAGAACTAAAAATAAAAATGCCACTTAAAGCACCACAATAATCTCCAACCGTATGGAGGACAAATTTAATAAAATTTATTCTATCCAGTTTTCAAATGCAAAAAAAAAAAAAAAAAAAAATCTACCCATAAGTTTAACTATAATTTTATTGAATAAACACAACACAATCTTAAGGTCATCACCTAAATATATGAATATTGTAAAGAGTTTTAAAAAACTTTTTTTTTAGATAAACGAAAAGAAACTATTTTGGAATGTCCCTTAAAAAAAAAACTTAGAACAAAATGTAAACTATTTAATTTTTTTATACCCGTGTGAAATAGTATACTAAATTTGCCGTAGTTATTGTGAAAGGAAGGGGACAGAAAATCAAAACTATAGTTCTAAGGACATATTAATTTTTATACTACAGTTATTGAAATCCAGTTAGTTTTTTTTTAACGGGTTCGAGTAATACAACCTATTTTTTGTATATGAGCACAAACTTAATATCTATAATTAAGATGAGTATCTAAAATTTTGTCAAACAAGTAGGTAACTTTAATGGCCAACGTCTGAATAAGATATAGCCGGTGTACAGCAAGAGGTTCGAATAGCTGTCTAACTTTTAGGGGTAATCTAGGGATGATACAGTCTACTTTACACTCTTCCTCGTGTTTTATTTAAATTGTAAATTGCTACAAAACCAAACACAACAAAAAAAAAAAATTAAAACACGCAGTGATCGAATGGCCAGGAGAGGATAGAGAAATTTAATTTGTCCCTACTTTAATCGAGTTAATAACCTCCAAAGTGAAAAGCCTGATCCAATATAAAAATTCACAACTTCTGAAAGGTTAGCCCTCTGTATAGCAAGTTATATGGCTTATTTTAAAACTATTTATATATTTATTTATATTTATATATAAAACTATTTATATATATTATATATATACATTAATTTTGAAATTATAAGTATATATATATTCGTAAATTATTTTAAATTTTCTATTATATAATTTTTTATATAATTATTTTTGAAATATTAGACCTAAAAAAAAAAGTTTCTACAACAATCTTTTTTTTTTTTTTAATGTAAAATATGATCTATAAACCTAGTTTCTTTCTTTTCTTTACTATATAGAAATTAGAAAGTTGAGAAATTTGGAGAAAAATTAAAGAAAAAAAAAAAGAAGGTAAAATTTTATTTCTCTTATGATAGTGTTGTTATTCTTTAATTTTATTTTATTACAGTCACAAAATTTTGTATAGGTACACGAATTATTTAACATTTTTCAATTTAATTAAATTTTAAAATTTAATTATTATATTTGAAAAAAAAAATTATAATTATATAAAACCACCTGATTTCAATAAATCTTAAGGTTTTTTTTTTGGAAAATTTTTAGAACGCATTCTGTTATACAATTTCAAATATTAAGTTAACTTTAACCCATTTTGAAAAGCCATATTTGTGTCTTCGTCATTGTTTTTTAACAAATTTGAAGCACACAGCGAAAATCAAACCTTGAAAAACGCCTTGATAGTTAGTACTATAAATTTTTCCTAGGTTTTATAACACAAAAATTCTCCCACTATTCAAAACCTTATAGTCAGACAATTGTAATTGGGTGTAATTATGAATCAAGTTATCTAATCGATTGGCTGAGTTAAAAGATTGTCTAACATATACGAATTTCCCAACTGTAAATTGAGGTCTGAGGATTAAATTTTTTTTTTTTTTTTTCAAATATTGTAATGTATACGTGTAAGAGCTGTGAAACATATTCGTCAAACCACTTTTTTTTTTTTTTTTTTTAATTGAGAGCGAATACAAAACATTTAAATTAGCAAAATGTTTTGAGATGTTATTTATAACCGTGCGCGAACCAAAATATAAGGTCATCTCACTGTTATAATAAAATTGATCCCCCCCGTATTGGAACGCTTCAGCGCCACTAGATATTATCAACTTATAGACTCTAGCTTATTAGATCAGCAGATCAGCATCGAAATTTAAATCGACCTAGGTGGTTGTTGTATATGTGCGCGTTTTTTTTTTATAACAATTTGTAGGTTCCCTATTGTTTTAGGTTAAAATCAGACTACAATTCAGTTTTTGGTATATATGTATTATATTTTGTCACAAAATTTTTTTTTTAGAATAAATTAATTTTAAAAACTAATAATAAACGAGGAAGATTATAGTTGCCCTTGTCAACTTTTAGATACCCGTGCATACCCACTATGGTGTATAAAATAAACCGTAATTTACTTCTCTTATACATTTAACTCATTACCCCATAATTTTGACGTAAAAAAAAAAAAAAAAATTAACAAAAACAAAAAAAAAAGTCACAAAACAAAAAACAAATTTTTCATTCATTGTCCCATAACTTTAGCTTAAAAAAAAAAAAAAAAATTAACAAAAAAAAAAAAAAATCACAAAAAAAAAAAAAAAAGTTTTCATTCATTGTCCCATAACTTAAGCTTAAAAAAAAAAAAAAAAAAATAAAAAAAAAAAAAACAACAAAGAAAAAAAAAACAAAAAAAAAAAATTGGCCCACCCTAAAAGTCCGATGGTCCGAGTGATGTCCAACTTTGCCAAGTAACTTGCCCTATTAATTTACCTGCCCAATTTTAATTTTAACCTTGTAGCTTTATTAGATTCACAGTTATTGAATCGAAAACTTTGTATGGCAGCCCTCCGAAAATGGGGCCCTAACATTTTGAAACTTCATATAAGTGCTCGATTCATTATATAACTAACCGTGTGTAGTTTTCAGCCTCGTGGTATAATTAGTTTTGAAGAAATTCATATTGGTGCAAAGAAGTTGTATGGCAGCCCCCCATAAATGGGGCCCTAACATTTTGAAACTTCATATAAGTGCTCGATTCATTATATAACTAACCGTGTGTAATTTTCATCCGCGTAGTATAATTAGTTTTGAAGAAATTCATATTGGTGCAAGGAAGTTGTATGGCAGCCCCCCGAAAATGGGGCCCTAACATTTTGAAACTTCATATAAGTGCCGGAGTCATTATAAAACTAACCGTGTGTAATTTTCATCCCCGTAGTATAAATAGTTTTGAAGAAATTCATATTGGTGCAAAAAAGTTGTATGGCAGCTCCCCGAAGCCTTGGTCCGATTTTAACCAAAAACAATAGGGAACCTAGAAATTGTCTAAAAATGACTTTGTGTGAATTTCAAGACTCTAGCCCTTTTAGTTTTTGAGTTATCGTGATGACACACGGACGGACGGACGGACGGACGGACGGACGGACGGACGGACGGACGGACGGACAGACACACATAGCTAGATCGACTAATTTTTCGATTCTGAGCCGATACGTACCCTTGACACTATATCTAGCTCGTCTAGATCGATGCGTTACAAACGGAGGAGCAAATCTAATATACCCGATGTTCATATATATATGCACGGGTATAATTAGGAGGTTTAAAATTCAACCGGAAAAGTAATATACAGTAGAAACCTATTCAAATGGTTAGAATTTTATTTATGTGTATAGCCATATACAAATTTTGAGAATTCTGTTTACATATTTTTAGAACCTAATTTGCAATTCCTCAAAAGTTGAACAAGAAAAGGAAATATATGATGCAAGCTAACTTCTTGATTCTATATAGACATTGTATAGAACCGCGCAGAGTGCATATTTTTGCATATAAATAAGATTAGAGTGTTAAAAATTAAAATTTGTTTATAATTTAAACGCGAATATAAGGGGGTGGGTAACACGGTCTCTAAGTAAGTCTCAAACTTCTAACACAGTTTTTTTTTTTTGTTTTAAACAAAAATTGTGCCGAAAGAGGTTAAAAAATTTTACAATAATTGTATAGGACAGTTAAGGGGGGGGAGTATGATAACAAAATTTTTAAAATAATCTCCTAACATGAAGGTTGATATAATTTGAAGTTGTGATATTATCTGACGCTTGTACGTCTCTACGTATATTTCACGCACCATAATATTAAATATAATGAAAATTTTTTTTTTTTTTTTTTTTTTTTTTTATATAAGAGAGTAATGGAATATTCCATAATTACCGCGATCCCAATTTGAATATTTATACCAATATTTATATAATGAAAATACAAGTAATTATAAACTTTATATATTTATATATATATATATATATATATAGTTATTTATAAGTGAAAGGAAATTAGTTAATTTCTTTTTTTTTTTTCTATATTTTTTTTTTAGAGCGTAAAATTAATTTACGTATTTATACATAATATTTATAAAATCGTATAATTTTAAACTCTTTAATAATAATTAGAAAAGAAAGACTCGTTTAGTTTTTATTGTTTTTAAACCCATATAGAAATTTCGCGCGAAACATAGAAAATTTCATTTCACGCAAAAGTTAGTTATATTTTCTTCTGATTCAATATATATATATGTACGTATACATGTAAGTCTTCTTATTAAATTTTTTTTTTTTTTTTTTTTTTTTTTTTTTTTGTATACACAAAAACTTTATAGAATGAAAAAAAAAAAAAGCTTTTAAAACACGTTGTTAGACCACGTGTTTTTAAAGGTAGCAATTTAATTATTTTGAAAAAAAAAAAAATATCTAATAATAAAATTAGTTGAAATTATAAAACGTTGATTTTTTTTTTTTTATACTCGCATGAACGAATTTTAAAAGGTAGGTATATGAAATTTGCCTTTACATTTGTAACACTTTAAAGGGGAGGGGAGGTATCGAATAGGATGATATATATCCGTATTTTTGTAGATTCAAAGTGTAATGGAATGAATATGGGATCAGAAAAGAAAATTAAATCGATCTAGCGAATTTGTTATCATGCTAATAATAATTCAAAAATTGAAAAGGAGCTCCAGAATCAGAGTCTGTCTTTGTGTTATATTGAAACCAGCTTGTTGGCTCAACGGGTTCGAGTAGCTGCCATATAACTTTTTTTTTTTTGTATATATATTAAATAATAGAGAGGAAATCTAAAGTTTTGCCCAAAATAACTGTTTTTTTTTTGTACTCTATAGTCTCTATATGTAGAAAAATATAACACATATTATTGCGATTGTAAAATAGCCTGCCTGTGTTGTAACACTTAAGATGAAAAGAATTTTTTTTAATTTATGAAATATATTTTAATATAATTACAAAAATAAAAACAAATTAAAAAAGGGAATAATACAATAATATGTATGTGTATGTGTACGACTAATATTTTAATTTAAAATTAATATTAACTTTCTTTTATATATTATTAACATATATATATATATATTTAATGTATATATTTGTATACGTACTGTTTTATTTATTTTGACGAGGCTAGGGGTAACTTGTATAAAATATCTGTGATTTTTTTTTTTTTTTTTTTTTATTTTGTGTTTTGTTTTTTTTTTTTTTTTTTTTTTTTGGGTTATGTATATGGGCACACATAGTAAGAGATCGGTTTACTTTTGAACGCGCTGATTCTATCCATATACGTAGCATGTTTAAGTCGATGCATTACAAACGAAGAAGAAGCAATTTAATGTAACCTGCGACGACAACTTGTATTAAAAATTTTTTTTTAGTAAAAGATAAAAGTTACAAAATAAAAAAAAAACTGATTTGATAAAATTTTACACTATTTTTTTTTTTATTTTTTTTTTTTTTTTTTTAATACCCTGTTGATATGTTAATTTGCTTATTTATTTGTTTTGTGTGTATATGTACTTCAAAATTAATAAACATTAAAAATATATCTATTAAAATTAAAAATATTACGGTTACTAATTATAGTATAATAATTTATATACAGATAATTAAATTTCTATATATATGTACACAGGGCCTTGCAGAGCTGAGAGGGGGCCCAGGCCAATAAAAAATATGGGGCCTCTTGTTTTTGAGTAAAAAAAAAACAAATTTACATAGTTCTTTTATTATTTTTAATTTATTTAAAAAGTATGAAATTAATAATTAAATTACAAATAAGCTTTTCGAGCTTTAGTTGTAGCAAAATCTTTTATAATAGTTGAAAAATCAATATTTTGTGCAATATCTGAATTTATATGTAAAATTGATAGCCCATTCAACCGTTCTTGGCTCATTGCAGTACTGTAAAAATTTTTAACCCTTTTCAACACACTGAAACTTCATTCCGCTGAAGCAACGGCTGAAGCAGGTAAACTTAAAAATATTCTTAAAGCTGTTGATATATTTGGAAACAATCCAATTAGATTTTTTTCTAAAATGTTTAGCAGCAATTTAGCTGGAGATGATTCTATATCAAAGTTTACTTCAAAAATATTTTTTAAAAATATCATTTCATCACATATATTTCATTTGAAATTTCCTTTGGATATTTTAAGTGCATATTTTTTGCTCTCGATTTTATTTCCTCATCTGATTTAGTTTGAAAAGTTCAAAGGAATCCAAAAGTCTGGCTAAAATCACTAAAATTTATGTACGGAACCAAAAGCTATACTCAATAGGAAAATTAAAACTGTACTGAATAGGAAATATAGTTAAATTTTTAATAATTGAAAATTAAATATTCTTTTTTATGTAATTAATGGCTTACTACGTTAAAATTTTTTTTGAATTTTTCAGAGTTCAACATATTTCTTTTTTATGCAATTGGCCTACTCCGTAAAAAAGTTTTGTACATACATATAACAATATAACTTGAAATTTTTACTATAACTTTTGTTTCGTTATATTTTATAAATCTTTGGTTAAAATAAAATAAATTAAATACTCAAAATAATATTTCAACTTAATTTTTCCGCACCTACTGTGATCAAATTAGGAAATAAATAGAGGCCCTTTCACAACCAACTCGGGGCCTGAGCCAAATGGCCCTCATGGCCCACCCTCTGTTATGGCCTGTATGTACATATATATAGATCAATAATAAATAAACTGGGGGGGGGGGGGTTCCTAATTGCATCAACCGCGCGCACTTATCACTAATCATTTGTTTGATAAGTGAGGATTTTTTTTTTTTTGGATTAATTTGAATTTCACATTGATTTGGTTGGTTTTGTTGTAATAAAAATTGATCACAAAAAAAAAAAAAAAAAAAAAAATTGATTTCTTTGATTAGTGATTAGTACTGATTAGTATTAGGTATTCGGTTGGTTGGTAGGTAATAGAGCCCTCTCCTAACGTTTGATGATTTGTTTTCTGATAAGTACATACGAGTGTATATGGAATATTTTCTTAAAACGTAAACGTAAACGTTTTTTTTTTTTTTTTTTTGATTCTGTAAAATATTCCTCTAAGAAAATATACATATATATAATATACATATATATAATTGTCAAATTAGCTTCAAATATGCCATTAAATAAATCTCCATTGTGTGTGTGTGTGTGTGTGTGTGTGTGTATAGAATATAAAATTATAAAAGTTTATACATGAAAGCAGGGATGAAAAATGAGTAAAGTGAAGTGTACTAAAAGTATAATGAAAATTGTACTAAATTGAGAATAATTGTACTGAAATTTGTTTATATATGTATTTACACTACACAACAGTAAAACTACATTAACAAACAAAAAAAAAAAACAAATTCAATTTAAGAATTAAGACAAAAATCACATAATTCTTATCTTTAAGTCCTAATTTAATAATTCTCTTGCCATTATAGCAGCATTTTGTAAATATTTTTTAAATCAAGTCTTTCTCCATCTTAAAACTATGGCACTGATAATTTTTTATTAAATCCTTGCTTTGAATTTTGCAGTCTTATTTTGCAATTATTTGCAGTCTATTTTTGCATTTTATTTTCACTAAATTTTGGATCGAAAATATTCTCTCAATATTTATAGAGGAATGTGGTATTGACAATATAGCTTGAGTTATGCGATATATATTTCTAAACATATATTGATTCAGTTAATTTTTTATTAAAGAAACTTCTGGCTAAAACTCTGAAATGGAACATATTTTATATTTTCAAAAAAAATTAACAGTAGAATGTATTGAATTTAGGTTCGAGTGAACTACTGTATTTTCTGGATTCAATTGTATTGAAAAAAGTACAATTGTATTGAAGATTTCATCACTGCATGAAAGGGATATATTTAAACAAACATATACTATAATTAGTTAATAATTATTCTGGCAAAATATGATTATGATCCGGACATCACGTTCATAACACAACATACATTTTTTTTTATATAACTTAATATTAAAAATAATTTATTTATATATATATATATATATACGTATATAAAAAAAAAATTCATATTAATTTCAAAAAAAATAGTATGAACGGAATATTGAATAATACATACGTTTAAAATACGAATACTGAAATTGGAATAAAAGACTGACTGAAAAAATATCCATTGAGAAAAATTTATTTCAATTTCCTTTCGTTATTTTTTGTGTTCTTTTTTTTTTTTTTTTTGTTTTTGTTTTTGTTTTTGTTTTTTTTTTGCTTTCTTTTTCAATTTGTTTAATTCTGAATTGGAAATGTACTAATATAAAATTGCATATATTTAATAATAATAACAACAACAACAACAACAACAACAACAAAGTAATCAAATCGTTGTTACTTACGAAAAAAGAAACTTTTTATTAACAAAAACAATAAAAAAATAAAAAAAAAAAAAAAAAAAAAAAAAAACAAAAAAGCTTTCACCTATTTTACAAGAAAAGTTCTCATTAAAATTCAAATAATTTGAAACCGTCATCTGTAACGGACGTGTATTTTCTTTCTTTAGAAAAAAAAAAAAAAAAAAAAAAAAATTTTGTTTTTAATAAAAAATTGTTTTTATCAAAATTCTTAAATAATTTAGAAGAATAAATTTTACATTATTAAAATACATTGAATATTTGCTTTATTATATACGCGTTTATTATAATTTGTTAAATGTTATTTTCTTAATTAATTATATATAAAATAATTAATTAATTTTAAATAATTGTAAAAAAAAAAAATATAATATAAGAAAATTAAAATATAAACAAAAAAATTAATTTTTTAATTTATATTATTTAATATATATATATATATATATAAATAAATAAAAATGCTATATGCTTAACTGTGATATTATTTTAAAATAATAATTTTGACAAATTAAATTATATTTTTATATTAAAAATTATTTAATTTCATTAAAATTTTACTTTTAAGACATAAAAAAAAAAAAAAAAATAATTAAAAATATAAAACAAATTAATTTATATATGTAAATATATTTATATAGGTAAATATATTTATTGAATTTATATTTTAATATATATAATATTTTGAATATTAAATTGAGTGTGTTTTTATTAGTGTGTTATTCACAATATTTAATATTATATATGTTATAAAAATTTTTAATTGCTACTTTTAAAATAAATTATTAAAAAAAAAAAAAAAAAAAAAAAAAAAAAAAAAAAAAAAAATCAAACTTAAATTATAACTAAGTATAATTAGTTATATATATATGTATATATAAAAGAAGATTATAAACAAACAAAAAAATATTGGAATTAAATAACTGTCATTATAAAAACATATATTATATTGGATATCTGTCTTAATTTTTCCTTCTATATATATTATATAAAAATAAAGTAAATATATATTTTTTTTATATTTAAAATTATTTATTAATTTAAAAATTGTGTTTTTTACAATTTTTTTTTTTTTTTAGTTTTTAAAATAAAATTTTTTTTAATAAAATTGTGAAAACACTTTGTGAAAACTCCAAAATCGTTGAATGTAGGTGCATATCAGTGATGAAATCTTCCATACAATTGTACTTTTTTCAATACAATTGAATCCAGAAAATACAGTAGTTCAGTCGAACCTAAATTCAATACACTCCACTGTGAATTTTTTTTCGAAATTATAAAACATGTTCCATTTCCGAGTTATGGACCGAAGTTTCTTTAAAAAAAAATGAACTGAATTAATATAAGTTTAGAAATATATATCGCATAGCTCAAGTTATATTGTCAATACCACATTTCTCTGCAAATATTGAGAGAATATTTTCGATTCAAAATTTAGTGAAAACAAAATACAGAAATAGGCTGTAAAATAAGTGCAAAATAAGACTGCAAAATTCAAAGCAAGGATTTAATAAAAAATTACGAGGTGGAGAAAGACTTGATTAAAAAAAATTTACAAAATGCTGCTATAAAGGCAGACGAATTATTAGATTAGAATTTAAAGATAAGAATTATGTGATTTTTGTTTTAATTCTTAAATCGAATTTGTTGGTTAATGTAGTTTTACTGTTGTATAATGTAAATACATATATAAACAAATTTCAGTACAATTATTCTCATTTTAGTACAATTTTTATTATACTTTTAGTACATTTCACTTTACTTATTTTTCATCCCTGGTTCATATACATACCTTAACACAGTACAATACAATTTTTATTTTGAATTTGTATAATTTTACAAATTGGCGCGCTTAATGTAACGGTTATTTTAACAAATTTCAAATTTTTACTATCAAAATTGATTTTTTTTTTTTTTTTTTTTTTTTTTTTTTTTTTTATTTAAATTAAAACGAAACTTGAGAAATTTTTTTACATAATAACACTATTGTACAAATTAATTATTACAAACAAAACAATAAATTTAGAATTTGGAAGCTGTGATGATTTTCTTTTTAATCTGATGAGGTTATGTTAATTTTATTATGTTTAGGGACACATAATTTAGATCGGTTTACTTTTGAACGCTGATTCATATACATACGCGGCGGCATGCTAAATTCAATGCATTACAAACGAAAAATGCAATTTCAATGTACCTGTGACATTTTTGTATGTAAAAATACTTTAAATGATACTCAACCCATCCATATAATAAGTGATATCGAATTCGAAGATAATAATAATATTTTTTTAAAAATATTTAATTGGTTGAATTGATTTTCAATATTAATTCATAACGCATAGTGTAATTGGGTTCTTATTGATTATTTAATCTGGATTTTAAAGAGATAAATTTGATTTGTGAAATTTATTAAAGTAAATTACTATATTTTGTGTAATTTTTTTGATCGAGTTTATAATCTCGACATCGAGCTATATAACTAAAAAATAGTATATACGGTTATTTATTTTATGGCTTGCCAATTTTACTTGAAATCTGTTTGGAATTATTGGCAATACTGTTTCCATACTGAATGATATAAGCATATATGTATATATATATGTATCCGGTTAATTACTTTTTGACAAAATATAAAAATGTAGACAACTAATTTGAGTTATTTATTTCTTGCATAAAAAACGTCCTAATATTTTTTTGTTATGCGTAATAAGTTGATAAGTTATTTCTCATATTAATTCAAAGTTGTATGACAACCAGGCCATAACAGAGGGTGGGCCATGAGGGCCATTTGGCTCAGGCCCCGAGTTGTGAAAGGGCCTCTATTTATTTCCTAATTTGGTCACAGTAGGTGCGGAAAAATTAAGTTGAAATATTATTTTTGAGTATTAATTTATTTTATTTTAACCAAAGATTTATAAAATATACACACTGAAACTGCGTTGCAACATTTGACGTCGTAATGCAACATTTGACGTCGAAATGAAAAATATTAACATTCTTATTGCAAGGATGATGATAATGCGTGAAGAGTGGGGCAGATTACTCTTAAGTTCAAAAGAGATTGCCGTACTTTCCAAAATTTCAACTGATTTTCAATTAACTTGTCATATTAGGTCACAGGTCAGAGTTATATATTTTTGAAGTAAACTTTGATATAGAATCATCTCCAGCAGGATTGGTTCCAAATATATCAACAGCTTTAAGAATATTTTTAAGTCTACCTGCCTCCGTTGCTTCAGCAGTTTCAGTGTGTTGAAAAGGGTTAAAAATTTTAACAGACCTGCAATGAGCCAAGAACGGTTGAATGGGCTATCAATTTTACATATAAATTCGGATATTGCACGAAATATTGATTTTTCAACTATTATAAAAGATTTTGCTACAACTAAAGCTCGAAAAGCTTATTTGTAATTTTTTAATTATTAATTTCATACTTTTTAAATAAATTAAAAATAATAAAAGAACTATGTAAATTTGTTTTTTTTTACTCAAACAAGAGGCCCCATATTTTTTATTGGCCTGGGCCCCCTCTCAGCTCTGCAAGGCTCTGATGACAACTAATCTAATCCGTTAACAAGACCTGCCTAAATTGCAACAGTAAAAAAAGACGACTTTTTGTTTTAAAAATAGTATTTCTGAAAATTTTGTTATTCAAAAATTCGTTTAATTATATTTTAAAATTATTTAAATAAACTTTTTTTACATTAATTATTGCTATTTAAAAATGTGCTTATTATTAATAAGTATAAAATGTAACAAAAGTTCATTAACGAGTTGCATTTTTTTTTTATTTAAAAAAGAATTCTAAAAGTCTGTTATGAAGTATATAATAAAATACTAATGCATATACTATGAAATTGAAAATGTGTATATACGAGTATATGTATATAGAATAGGAAAATGACGAAACAAATTATTTGTTATAACGAGAATGTTTTAAAAAGGACATCCATATGTGCAAACATAAAAAAATTGTAAACAGAATACATATACAGGTTCCTCTCTGTTCAATTTTAGACTTTCACCAACTGAAATCGTTATCGTTCCAAATCCAAATTTTAAGATGTGAGATCTGTAATAAAATTTAAAAAAAGTTTGCTGTTTTGAGATTATAAGAATTATATAGAAAACAAAGTTTCATGAATGAGTAAAATGAAAACTTTGAAAGCATATTAAGAAGAAAGATTCTGCCAAAAATGAACTATACTTATTTTATCCCATATAGGCGTTAGTATTTTTGTATTTTAGTGGTTTGAAAGTACTTTTACTGGAGGTACATAGGCACTAATTATTATTATTATTACTATCATTATTATTTTTTTTTTTTATTAACTTAAGATTATTTTAGATCTTAGATCTTATATATTTGTTTCATTGTCATTGAATCTTTGTGCATATTGTCATTGTATCTTTGGATAAATCCTATATGTAGTTCCAATACTTCAATCCATATTATATTTTTATATTGTTATTTTAGATATTTTTAATTGAAAAAATATATTATATTGTATTGTAATGTAATATATAATTACTTTATAATATGCTAAACTTAAGAGTCAATTTAATTTAACTTCTGAGAAAAAATGAATTTGTCCCTTTTTTTTTTCAAAATGTTGAGAAACCTTTAATGTAATAGTTTGCATATTTAAAAAATCGAAAAAATTCGAAATAATAGAAAAGACCTCTAATGTTGTAATAGTTTGTATATTTAAAAAATCTTCTAATCTCAACCAAAGCATTATATATTTAAGGAAATTTGATATTTTTATGATAATGTGTTGTTGTTTATCATTAAATTAAAAAAATGTATTAAATCGGTGTATTTATCTCTTTTGATTAAGCCATTTTTGACTTTCCCAAAAAAAAAAATCTCTTTAATATATCTCAATATTTAAATTTTTTGAACCTCAGTCATAAATCTACAAAAAAATTTTATATCAACTTTCGGGGATACTTTCTCTATTTCCATCAGGACAACAAGGCGAACTCAAACTATTCTGAATGCTTTAAAATTCTATCCTATAGTAATGCTTCATTATAGTAAAACTCTCGTTTTTTTCAAAGATTTTAATATTTTATTCGATCACGTATGTATGATGCACCAGTTAAAGAAGTTTCGCTTTATCATTTTAACTCAAATTTTGATTACTTATTTTCAACACTGTTAGGCTAATAAGTCTTCCTTCACCATAGATACATGTTGGAATAGAGGTAATTTTATTTTCGATTGTTCTAAATGAATTCCATACAATTTAAGGATCGAAATTAGAAATTTTATATGTGTTTTTTTTTTATAGATTTGACATTTTTCTTAAGTTCTTGATTTTTGTTGATATGAATTTCGAATTAGCGAATTAAGCGAATTCTCTATTTGTATTTGATTTAATTTTTTTTCAATTTAATCAGTATCGATTTTATATTATCGAAAATCATCTAGAAAAGTTGCAATTTCCTTTAAGATAATTTTAAATTAGATCTTTAATAGAAATTTACAATTTAGTTTCGAGAGTGGGGTAAAAGAAGATTAGACAATGGAAATTAGAAATTATGAATTATGTACGATAAAAGGAAAATTTTTGAGAAGATTATTATCGACCACTTAAGAACTGCAACACTTATTAGCTTAAGAAAAGTATTTATTCAAAATTCTAAATAAATCGTAATTATTATGGCAATATATTATTGGAAAAGAAATTTTTTAAAAAATAAATCACTAAAAATTTACGGAATATCGAAGAATCTAATTCCGATATAGATATTTTTGACCAATTATTAAATTGCCTTTGACTTTTGTGTAATTAAGTAAAGTCTGGCGCCTATTAAATATTATAAAACAAGATGACCTGCACTTGAAATATTAAACATCTTAAATTTTACTTTGCGATCTTTTCTCATGCTTAATTTTATTGCATTCTGCATTATTTATATAGACTGCAGAAAAGTTAGAATGGAAAAATAACAGCTATTTTTGTGAGAAATTTTTTCTTAAATAAATTAGCATATGCCTCAATACAACTTCAACTTCACGATTTTTACATTATTTTCCGTAGTCGTTTTTGAGTATTTCAGAAGAAAACACTGCCTGTCTAGTGTATTTAAGTATAAAATTATAGGTGTGTAGTTGAACAAAGTTTTTAATATTACTTTGTCTCACTAATCTAAAAGTAATACATTTTTCAATTGTCTAATATTTTTTTTAATAAAATTCTTGTTTAATAAAATTAAATAACAGATTTGAAATTTAAGAATAGAATTTATTTATTTAATTTATTCTCTTTTTTTTTACAGATGTATTAAAAGAAAAATAATGGTGGCGGAATTCGTCGCCCGACATCATCATTCTAGTTCCCCTGTTAACGGAGAAACACCTACTCAAAATTATTCTAGTACACCAATTTCTTTCCATAATTCATTTAAAAATTCGTCATTTGTTTCGGATTTTCAAACAAGTAGCCCAACAATATCAAATATGCGTATGACACATTCACCAGCGTTGTCAATCAATGGCAACTCTAATGGATCCAATTCAGGTAATTGTTATTTATATTAGTTTTTAATTAAAAAAAAAACATAATGGTGAAATTGTCTTGGTCGAATATTCGGTGAATTCAAATTTTTGTAACTTGCAAAATAAATCCCGAATTAGCATTGTTAGATTGAATAAATGTTCGGACTTAATCATGTTTCAATTGATCCATTTAATATCTGTTATGTATATAAATACCAACCTAAACTTTAATGAACTACCAAAATATTATATTTTGTCAATTTTATTTATTTATTTATAAACCGTCTCCTAACGCATACAGTGTGATAGGAGAGTGAAGGATGCCTTTCCTTTTCAAAATAAACCGTCTCCTAAAACATAAAATGTGATAGGAGAGTGAAGCATGCCTTTCCTTTTTAAGTGTAGCAGATATATTTTTTTTATTTTTATCATACTTATTATTTTCGATATTTCACTTTGCTATTGGTCACCAAGGGGATTTTGTTGAGAAAAATTATTTTTCAATATTTGTTTTCAATTAATGATTTTATGACCTGCAAGGGAAATGGGGATTGAATCGGTTGATAAGTCAAATGCTTACCCATTACATCATCAAGGCCATTATTCTGTCAAAAATTGTTAATATAATAATTTTTTTTTAATATATTTTTTTTTTATAATTTTTTTTTTTTTTTAACAAATAGGCCATGGAACAATGCTATCTAGATCCCCAATGTCACCAATGTCTCCATCAAATGATAACTATTCTCAAAGTAATTATGAGATGAATCAATTAAAACGTAAAGAATTATTTACACAAAGAAAACAGCGTGAATTTATTCCAGATAATAAAAAAGATGAAAGTTATTGGGATAGAAGACGCCGTAATAACGAAGCAGCTAAAAGATCACGAGAAAAGAGACGTTTTAATGATATGGTTTTAGAACAACGAGTTGTTGAATTAACAAAAGAAAATCATGTTCTTAAAGCTCAATTAGATGCAATTAAAGATAAATTTAATATATCTGGGGAAAAATTGGTTAGTGTTGATCAAATACTAGCTACATTACCAACAACTGAACAAGTTTTAAGTATTACAAAACGCGCGAAAATAACAAATACGGTACCACCATCAATTATGTATCCATTATCTCCAAGTCCAATTTTAACAGTTGTACAGCCATCTATTTCTAATGGAATAGAAAATTGTGGAAGGGACAATAACATTCCAATGGGTAGTTCAACTTCAATAATTAATCATACATCGGTAAATATATCTTTGCCACAAAATCAAACGTCTCAAATAAATTCACCTGGAATTTATTCATCACGTTCCTATTCTACAAGTACAACAACAACACAAAAAAATCAAAATAATAACAATAGTTTACTATCACCTATATCGGGGTTATCAACTTCACCACATCAGCATACCTTATCATGTGACAGTACTTCCAATTACCATCATAATAATAATAACAATAATAATAATAATAACCATCATAATAAAAATAAAATTAATCATCATCAAAATCAAATTCATCATCAGCAGCATCACTTTCACAACAATAATTGTCATGATGGCAATTCTTGTCCTAACATTTATAATAATAATAATAACAATAATAGCAATAATAATAACAATAATAATGGACAACAAAACAATACAGAATTATCTTCAAATATTAATGGACGCTTGGATCGTAATAATTACCATCGTCCAATATTTGAACAAACAAATAATTTAACAAATGGTAATGGATCATATGATCATATATTATTTTCTCATAATAATCATCATTCTGGAACACATATACCATTTTCAACATCTGGTTCATCAAATAATGGTATTATTATGAATCCAAATAGTATTTTATTACCAACTGGTCAACTTGATGCATCACTTATTGGATCGACATCATCACCAAAATTAATTATTAAAGGAAATTCAAATAATACAACATTAAATGTTAATAAAATATCTTCATCAACGTCATCGTCAACATCATCATCTGCTGTAAATGCGGTTGTTGCAGCTGCAGCAGTAGCAGCAGCAGCTGTATCAGTTATTGGTAATGGAAATATTTTAAATGGTGGTCAAAATTCATATATTGAACATTATAGTTCAGCTAGTGAACTAACAACAAATTTATCAACACATAATGATAATTTAAATGAAGAATCACAATTAATTGAAACAGATACAACAGATAAACAATCAAATGAAATTCATAATTTATCATCAAAATCAACATCAAATGATACACATCATCATCATAATAATTGTAATAGTCCATCTACACATAATAATATTATTAGTTCTAATTCTGTTTCTAATAATAATAGTACAGTTACAAATATTGGTTCAATTAATGGTTCTATTTCTAATTCTATACATGATGTAGTATTAAATGGTAATAATGTTTTAAATTTATCTAGACGAAGTGGTGGTTCTGCATCACCTTGTGACTATTTATCAAATTTATCTAATTGTGGTGTATCAAGTAATACATCTGGTGATGATGAGAATGAAGCATGTAGTAGTGATAATTTAACAACAACAGTTGATTTACATAACAGCTTGCCACTTAAATTACGTCATAAATCTCATTTAGGTGATAAAGATGCAGCAACAGCATTATTAGCATTACAGCATATAAAACAAGAATATTTGCCATCATCACAATCTAGCCCACCATGGGATGGTGAAGGTTCAAGTGATGAAAGAGATTCTGGTATATCAATTGGTACAACTGAATGGACAATACATCAAAGAAAAAATATAACAACAACAACATCTTCTGTGATAAGTGATAAAGAAGAAAATATTCATCTTAAATCTCAATTAGCAAGATTAGAATCAGAAGTAGCTAATATTAAAAGTATGATGATACTTGGAACATCAAATGCTAATGGAACATCATTAGCACAATAAAATAAATATAAAACACCTAAATCTTTTCTCTAATGAACTAATTCTTTTATTTTTTTTTTCATTTTATCTTTCATTGTTGTGTCGTTGTTTATAAAAAAGTTAAAAAAAAAAAATTTGACAATCCAATATGACTATACATATATTAAAATTACTAAATTAATAACTTTGTGTTGTTTTTAAATAAGAAAGCCTAGAATAAGCTATTCAGCATGTTGTTTTTTTTATAAATTTTCTTTTTAATTTTGTTTAGGCAGACAGACAGTTTCTAACTTAAATTTTTTTTTTGCATTTGCATTTAAATTTATTAACTTTAAAAAAAATATAAATAGTGATATTTAAAATCGGCAAATTTTTGAATTGAACTTTATATACAAAGAAAAAAATTACAATATAATACAGTATAGTATAGACATATGGTTTATTATAAGAAATTCTGGATAATAGTACTTTGAAAATCAATCAATTATGTAGAAATTTTTCATTTAATTCTATATATATGAATCAGTACCTGCTGGTGTCTGACATGTCCACGAAGTGCGTGCTTAAATTCTTAGTGCATCATAAGATATATTTATAAGAATTTCAAATAAAATAAATTAAAATCTTAAGATAAAAATTTCATAATACACCTATATACTAGTTATTTTTTTAAATGAAGGAGGGTTTTGTTTTTAGAAGGAATTTTTAATAATGTATGTTTCTTTGTATTACAATTAATATATTTAATATTAAAAGTTAAACATTTTAATGGTGTTAAATTATAATATTTAATCTACAAATTAAATTTCGTTCTTCGTTTCTAATTAGCTTTATATATTATATACGTGTATGTATATGTTTTAACAGAAAAGATATTTGTTTATTTGCTTGTCTATTGAATAATATATGTATATATATATTTATATATATGTTAATGTGTGGTTATCATCTCCCCACAACCCGCCCTTCATTGGAAGGAAATATTGAATTGAATTGAAAAATTTAACTGTACCAAATTTAATTAAAAAAAATTAATTTAACAAAAAAAAAACACCTTCCAAATTGCTTTTAAATTGTATACTGTAGATACTGTATGAAGTATATACTAGAAAGTCAAGCGTTCAACATGTTTATATGCGCAAAATGTTGAATACAAAATTTTTTTGAAAATTCAACATTGTTTGCGGAAGTAAGTGGTTTAAAATGGTTATTTTTATGTAAACAAAAAAAATTTGTAATTTCTGAAATTTGATATGATATATAGGTAGTTAGTGATAGTAGAACGATTGTATCTACATTGTCATCTTCATTTGAAGTTCAACCAAATTTTATGTAATTTGGAATAAAAAAAATATCATTTTTAAATAAAAAAATTATAAAACACCAAAATAATAAATATTAGTTTTGCTTTATTTTTGGTTTTAATAATTTACTAAACATTTATAATTCAAAAAAATTCACAGTAGAACCCCTGTCTATTTTGATTTTTTAAATAATTATAAATTCGAAAAGAAAACTAAACACACAGTTAAATTGCAGCGCCAAGTCATTAATATGGAATTACATACTTTTCTTTTTTTTTTTTTTTTTTTTCTTTTTGTTTTTGACAAATTAACAATAAATTATAATATACATTATTATGTATATATATATATATATAGAATCATTTTTATATAAATTGTACTTATATAGAGTAAAACTACTAAAAAAAAATATTGTCAATTAAAATCTTTGTTGTATATTAATATATATATAAAGATTATATAGCTATCCAGCTATTAAAAATTCTAATCTTGTAATTTGTTATAATATTTTTTTTTCCAAAAAAGAGTTTTTTATTAAAAAAGAGTTCATTAAAGAAAAGTTTCACTGTTACGTCGTATTTTAAACTAAAAAAAAAAAAAAAAAAAAAAAACTATCTAATTAAAAATAAAAGAAAAATAACTGAACTTACAATTATAAGTATGTGTATTTATTAACAATGTTAAGTATGCTATAATAGCCCAAAAAATGGTTTTAAATTTTAAATAAAACAAAAATAATTTTTAATATTATAATTATGTACTTTAAAATTATAAATAGTATATAAAACATATATATTTATATACATATATTTATATACATATATATATATATAAATTATTAAATGTATATAAAAGGAACAAAATATTTAAAATTAATAAATGTTATAAATTTAAATTATATTATTTGTATATAAATAGATATTATATATATATATATATATATATACTTAAAAAAAAAAAAAAAAAAAAAAAAAAAAAATATATTTTATTAAAACAAAATAATTACAAAAATATTTACAAAATAAAATACAACAACAAATTTGATGGTACTACATTTAATATCTATATATATACACACCATCATTTTATTTTAATATACATATATGTAACAACTAATTATAATTGGATTTGAAAGAAATTAATTACTTTAACATCAAAAATACCAGTGATTATTTTTTTTTTTTTTTTTTTTTTTTTTTTTTTTTAGGTATAAAATTTTACTTAAAAATTTTTTTTAAATATATAAAATATATATATATATATATATATACATTAATTTAAGAGAAACAAAACAAAATAAATAATAAATACTTTTAATATATACTTATAAATATATATTTATTAATACTTCTATATAAGTATATATTATATATATAATTTTAAAATACATACATATATATGTCTGTAGGAAGTGTATGCATATTTATTAATTATAAAAAAAAATATTAATAAATATATATTTAATTGATATATATATATTATATATATATGAATTTGTATATAATATATATTAATACTACCCATACACGTCGGACCACAGTTGTACAACATGTTCGTAAATTTGAAAACAGTGCATCGCGTATAGATGATAGGTAATGTGTGTATACAACCATATTTTGAAGATTGAAAAGTTGGTGGTTGGACGAAATCAAAAAAAAAAAAAAAAATTTTAATTTTTGTGGTCCTCCGGTCTGTAATATGAATTATATTGTGTTGTATTATGTTATAGTTTAAGTTCTATTAATTCTAATGTGAAAAGAATTTAATGTATAGTTAAATAAAAAAAAGCTGTTATTGTAAATTCAAATTCACAATAGACAAATCTTGACATCATTGATATTTTTTTTTTTTAAAACAAACAAACAAACAAACAAAAAAACATTTAAATGATAGATTGGATAAGTGTATGTGTGTGTGTGTGTGTGTGTGTGGTATGGGCCTTAAACATAATTTCGCGTACAATGTTGTGCAACCCAGGTCCGCGACGTGTATGAGCAGCATTATATATTAGTATTCTTTTTTATACATATACATTAAAAAAAAAAAAACAACAAAACAAAAAAAAAAAAAAAAAAAAAAAAACAACAAAACAAAACAAAAACTTAAAATAAGAAAAACAAATTAATATTTTACATAATATGTAATTTACAAAATATATATATATATATATATTAAAATCAAAACAAAT
This sequence comes from Dolichopus griseipennis, assembly GCA_963082915.1. Taxonomy (NCBI): domain Eukaryota; kingdom Metazoa; phylum Arthropoda; class Insecta; order Diptera; family Dolichopodidae; genus Dolichopus; species Dolichopus griseipennis. The sequence goes on along the minus strand of OY720446.1, from coordinate 4,254,272 downwards.
AAATAAAAATAAACTTATTTTTTTAAGAATTTGCAAAAAAAAAAAAAAAAAAAAAAATAAAATATTTTTTGTATTAAATATTTAAGAATTCAGAATGAATTCACAATTTAAAAATATATATTTAATCATTTATTTACTTGTTAAAAAAAAAAAAAAATTAATTATGAACACCTACCCATTAGTATTTTTTATAATAATGTTTTTTTTTTTTTTTTTTTATTTAAATTAAATTATTTATATAAAGAAATTTAAAAAAAAAAAAAAAAAAAAAAAAAAAAAAAAAAACAAAAAAAAAAAATTTTAAAAAAGAATTAAAACTAAAAGAAATCAAAAATGTATGTTTTATAAATAAAATTTATATATATATATATATTAATAAAATAATGAAAATCAAAAGTTAGTCGTCGTCGAAAGTAAATATAACATCTGAAAAAAAAAATAAATATAATAAAACATAATATTTCATACCTATATATCTACATATATATATATTATAATATTAAAAAAGAAAAAATAAATTATATATGTCTACATATAAATATTTATTATTTTTATATAATTAAAAAAAAAAAATAAAACTAAAAAAAAAAAAAAAAAAAAAATTTATATATATATATAAGAAAAACCAGAACAATAAAATTATATATCTCTGTTTTTGCATCCAAAATATATACCCCCCCAGAGTACATATTTTTCTATTATTTTATATTTATTAATTTTTTTTTTTTTTTTTAGTTTTTCTTTTAATTTTGTTTTTTTTAAATTGAATTAAAAAATTTATTATTTTAGGATTTAATTACTTTATATTTGTATTTATATAAATAAAAAAAAAAAAAAAAAAAAATTGTTTTAGTATTTATAGTCCAGACCCGTGCAAACTGCGGCCCAAAAAAGATATTGTGCGGCCGGCCCATTTAATAATATATTTTTTCATACTATTTCATTAATATTTTTTTTTTAATTTTTTCAAAATATAATTTTTTTTTTAAACATAAAACCACAATTATGTACGTTTCGTGGAGGTAAAGTATAACATAAATTGTAATATAACCTTAGGTGTAAGTATAAAATCTCCGGATCTCAACTTCAAAATCTCTTTGCGTCTCAGATATTTTGTACTTGTTAAAATATATAAATGTGAAACTTAAAAACTACAATTAATTTTTTTTAATTAAACTGCAATTCATTAATTCACAAAAATCACAAGATCAACATTAACTTTTGGTACATTTATATATATACATGGTTCATTTATTTATATAGTAACCACAAAAAATATTTGTAACCATATACCAACTATATATACAAAATTAAGATTTTTGGATATTATTTTCTTGTGGAAATTCATGCTAATGCTAAAAAATTAAATTATTTTGTATTTAAATTTAAATATACATATAGTATATTTAATTTAAATTTAAATATAAATATATATATTTTTCTAAATTCATGTTATTAATCATAGCATTTCATGCGGCGGCCCATTGCCAATACCCAAGTTGTAAGAATGGCCCGAAGGTCAAAAAAGTTTGCACCGGACTGATTTATACCATATACATATAGTGTAATTTTTTCAAATATAAATTGTAAATTTTTTTTCAGAAAATATTACAATTCCGTTGCTGTAAACTGGGTGGTTTCCGTTTCTGAAAAATCAAAAAAAAAAAATATGTACTGAAAATTCGAATAGTCGCATTGTTTTTTTTTTTTTTTTTTTTTTTTTGGAATATTTTAACTGTTAGCATCCTACAAATTTTCTGAACACACTAAACTTAAAAAAAACATTTTCTACTGTATCATATAAAGTCACTCCGAGGTCATTCTAATAAAAAAACATCCAAACTAGAAGTTTCTCCACCAAGTTGAAAAAGCCCCATATGCCATCAGAATGCATTCAAAGCTTTTGCGGTGGCATGTGAACTTTGTAATCATCAGATTGAATTCATCTGAAATTATTAAGGGAAACACCACGTGATGTTTTTTTCGAGTAAATTAATTAAACGGACTTTTACGGGCAGTTGTTTAGACAGGGATTTTTTAATTTAGTTTTTTTTTTTCAATGCAACACTGTTGAAGACGCTTAGAAATTTTTCTCGTTCACATAATTTCAAAAAAATTACGTACCAACGTGCTCTTTTTAACACCCTGTTTTTTTTTCTGTATGTCACATCATGCGATAACATATACATTGAAGCGACTAACGGCATCATTTCTGTAAGTCGTTGCAGCGATATTTTCAAATTATTCCGATTTTCTGTAAGACTTTTCATACAATACGGTTGTACTAATTCTCAATCACCTTAACCTTTTTTTTTTGTGAAAAAATAAGTTAAGGCGAAAATATTTTTCTGAAGTAAGTAAATTGGTATTTTTGAATCAAAAGTAAAACATTAGATACTTTTTTTTGTTATTTGATTCTTTAGATTCTATGAAGGATGAAGAATTACATAAAAATTTAAATTAATTTTGATCAGGTTTAAACTTATGCTCATTTATATAAAAAAAAAAAATTGAATTACAAAAGAGTGCTTTAAGTTCTTATATTTCGTAAATATAAGAATTATATAGCACATTCACTCACAATTTAATACAATACTTAGACAACACAACACAATAATAATGATGATGATGATGATGGTGGGGATAATCATTATTGCTATCATCTTACAAATAGACTCAGGAGATGACAGTGATGACAGTAACATAACGGTTGTGTTAGTTAAACTAAATTTTTTTTCATGATGCGCTGCTTTATCATTTTTGCCTCCACTTTTTTAAATATTTTTACGGTTATATAACGGTTTTAAATTTTTGTATTCTCCTCATAAGAAAGCTCCTAATTCTATTTCTAATATTTTTAATTTCGAAGTTCTTAAACTCTTAAATTAGGTTTAATGAAAAAATTTTTAAAAAATTCAATGAAATATATACATATAGCTCTTTACAATTTGTTCTACTTTTAGAATAAAAAAAAAACCTTGACAACACACTAAATTACTCTTAAAACGAGATAATACCTATAAAGTATTAGTTTATTAATTCATGTTTCTTTCCAAAACCTTCATAAGGGTAACGAAGGCAATTTATATTACACATCTCTTAATATTACGACAAACCAGTGCTGACTTTAAATTTGCATACATATAAATTCGGTAATAACTACAGTATAACTTCTTTGCAGTACAGAGTAGATAAAACTATTCTACTATAATATAGATCATTTAAGCAGCTACAAATTTTTGTAAGAATCAGGTAAAATATCCATTTTACACAATATGAAATACTACCCTTAATCTACCCGACTACACTTGACAGTAGAGCATCTGACCTAACATTAAACGAAATGACAATTTTACCAACAATTTTGCTTCAGAAACAAATATTTTTAGTTGTAGCAGTTCCAAATTTTGACATTTTATAAAATAACAAATCAATTATGTATAAGATTAAAATCTTCCCAAATGTGGTATTAATAATATTAATTATTAATTTATTATTGTAAACATTTTTAAATTTAATTAATACTTCTAATGTTTTATTTCTATTTTTGATTTATAACATTTTAAAAATTAATTTAATAAATATAATAAAATAATTTGTTTCTTTTTTTTTTTTAATTTTAATTCAAATCAAACTGAAAAGGTGTATTAAAAGCTTTTTTACAAAAGCTTAAGAATATAATATATTTTAAAAGTAGTAAGTGACATCTGCTGTTATTAATACATAGTTTTGCTTTTGACACTTTAAAAAAAAAAAGTACACATTTAAGGAGTAGTTTATAAATGGAATGCTAGTTTTTGTTTCAGGAGGAGATAATTGTCAGATTATCTGTCATTTGAGTTAATTTTTAATATATTTGAATATTGAAAATAAAGTGAAAAAATTAAGTTTTACATAATATTTTTTAAAATGGAAGCAGGAAGTTCTTATTAGTTATTTAATAAAAATATTGATTCAATGTAAATCAAAATGAATCAAATCAAAAACCAATTATTATGAAAAATTTAAATTAAAGCCATCTGACGGAAAGTTTTTAATTATCTACTCCTTTCATCTACTATTTTACAAGAGCTGGTTTAGCTGGGAGAAGTTGAGGAGAGTAGAAAAGAGTAGTATACTCATAAAGAATTCAAGCATTCTATTATATATATATAATTTCTGATTATATACTAATAATATATGAAAACATGAAAACGTAATTTCATTTAAAACAAATTTGCATGCATTGTATTGTATTGGGTTTGGGTCTTGGGACCATGATAAAAAGATTATTCCGATTTCCGAGTTTCTTTTTGAATTGTTCTGCCAAAAATTATACATATATAGATAAAGCAAGTAGAACAAAAAATGTCAATAAGAATTCTCTTAATTTTTTCTTAAAATCATTGCCTCATATGCTATCTCTTTCTCACTAATGCTTTTTTGCACTATTCATAGAGTTTACCTTTATAGTTGTTCTAGGTATCAAAAAATATGTGGAATATGTATCAAATATAAAAATAATAAGATTATTAAATTTTAATGATAAAATACAAGCTCATATAGAAAAATTTTATAAAATAACCTCTGTTTTCTTTTATTTTTTATTACTTTTTTCAAATAAAACTTACATATTTACTAGTTATAATTTTTTATACCCAATATAGAATTTTGATTTTGTATCAAACCATTTAACCAAGTATCAAACTATTAATATCGTCGTACAATATTTGAGTTAATTTTTTTTTTTTTATGAAGATGTGTATGTAAATGAATGCAATATTGCCATATCATTTGCATGATTAAAAAATTAATTTTTTTTTTAATTTAAGTTTTAAAAACTTTAATATTTAAAAAAAATATCAATTTTAATTGTTTAGAAATTTAAAACTGATTAGTACAACTGATTAGTCATTCTAGTACAAACACTGTAGAAGTCTGCAAGTAGTAGACGAAATACGCGTATCAGTTAAGTTAAGCTAATTTAGTTAAATTAAAAGGAAACTAGGTACTTAAATTTTTTAAAAATAAAAGTTTAAAATATTTTACCAAAACGTTCTAAATCATAAAATAAAATTAAAAAATATATTTTATAAATTTATAACTGATTAGTGATTAGTAGTTTTAAAAATTTTAACAAATAATTTTCGTTGTTGTATTAATATTTTATATTTTAAATTATAATATTTATATAATATAAGTTATATTATAATATGAATTATAATTAAATTATAATATAAGTTATATACTTTAAATATGTTATATATTCAAAAAATAATTTCCAAATCTTACTTAACTTTTAGAAAAAGTAATTCTTTAAAGTTTTTATATGTAAGTTTTTAAAATTTTATATGTTGATAAATCAGGAAATTACATTAGTCTTTCAATATGGCAACAACTTGGTTATGTCAATTATTATTTAGTTCGAATTTCCGGCACAAGGAAAATTGTCGCAAGTTTTAAGCACTTGTTAAAAATAGGTGGCGTACAGTTCAATTTATTTTTTTGATTTTTTTTGTGTTTTCCGTTTGTGTTAAAATTTTAAAATAAATATTTAAACTGTTTTTAACAAATTTTATAATTTTGAAACATATTATTTTTATAAAATATAGAATTTAATTTCTTAATAAAACATCATTATTTATTAAAACAAAATCAGTATTTTTATTTAAATAACTTTTAATTACTATCAGAATTTAAAAAAAAAAATGATGTAAATTAAAAAAAAAGGACCTAATAATATTTTCAAAAATAACTCGGATCCTTGACACAAAGCGTTGCATTACTCTATTTTTTTATATTTTTATTAAAAAATATTTATTTCAATATAAATTATAGTTTCTCGAATTGCCGGTAGTTGCTTATCAAAATTCTGGATAGAGTAAAATTTTGACTTTTGTCTGCATGCGCAAAAGAATTCTAAAATAAAACTCAGGGAATATATTACCTTTTAAATTATAGTCTTTGTTTCATTGATTGGGACTTGGCAATGATAGATCATTTAAAATTTATTATTTAGCCACTAGATGTTATTAGAACAGAAAAAAAAATTGTAATATATTGTATTAAATAGGTAAAATCATAAAGAAATCATATACATAGCGGTTCATCTAGAACAAAAAATGTTAGCCAATTTTGTTAATTTGAAATCATCTTAATACGGTTTTTGAAATCACCCCATTATCGTAAAAAGATGACCGTATTTTTGGTATACATACATAGTAAAATCAAATTGAGATTATTTCTTTTTTTTTTTATGTTAATCGATGTATGTATGTACATTTGTGTTTTTGTATAGGTATATGTATTTCTTTATACAATTTGGACGATTTCTTTTTTTTAGAATACAGAGAACCTTTGAAAATAAATAATAATTATTCAAGCAGTAAATGCAATATGTAAGAAATTTGAATGTACTTTTTGAAAACTTTTAAACTGTCTCGTCAGATGAAAAAAGTTTGTTTTGCAGGCATTGTTTGAAATTTTAGAGGAGTGCAGATTTTTATTTAAAAAAGTATTTCACAGTTCTTAAAAGGTTAGCTTCCTTTAAGAAACAAAATTTAATTTAAAAAAAAACATTATTTACTTAAAAAATCAAAATAAAAAGTTAAGGCAAAAATTAAAAAAATAAAAACAGCATTTATCTTTATGTAGCATTATTAATAGGCAGTTTCAATTGCGTAACGAAGCCAGACAATTTTTAAAAATGAATTTTAAAAGTGTTAGTTAATGGTCCGTAGATGATATAAACGTAGCAATAAATATTCATTTTAATTCACCAAAACGGTTATACATTTTTGAGAAATGGAGTAAAGCTTAATTTGCCCCATTTTAGTTCCCGTAATAGATGGATCCCCATCAAACATTTAAATATAGGTCTTAACGACAAAAATATAAATGAGTTAGGCATTATATTCTCAGAAAAAGATTTAATTGAAAAGTTGGCTGTACTGGTATTCGATGAAGTAGCCACTAGAAGGCGATACTATAATACTGCACTGGATGAAGTTAGTGGTTTTTCTGATTATGGTTCCGGCAGAACAAAAGACATCGCAAAATACATACATACATATATACATATATTTTATAATGTGTATTTACATACATAAAGGGTTTTTTATGCCCAATGGAATATGAATTTTTAAAGCTTATTTATATAATTTTCCATAATATATTTTACCCGGCTTTTTCCCTTTTAGAATTCTAAATTAAATAATAAAATAATAAAACAAATTTTCAATAAGATAAACAAAAATTTTTAATAATATTTTTTTAGTAGGTATCATGATGATATATGTACATACAAAACAAAAAAAAAAAAAGAAAAGAAATACGTATATGCAAATGTACACACATTGACATACAAACAAAAAAATAAAAATTAAAATAAAAATTAACTAAAATACGATAAAGTTGATTTTACGAAATAAAAAAACTTGTCTAACTTTTTTGTTCTAAGTGAATACTCTAAATTACTTTATGGTAAAATGTAAAAATACGTTTAGAATGAGTAAATTAAATTATTTTCTTTATATCAAGAAATAAGAAAAATTAATATTTTATAGTACGCTTGTTATGAAATATTAGTATATACATAGTAAGTAGAATTGATTATGTATCACACTATAAATTTTAAAATTATTTACAAATTATATATGTATACATACATAGGTACCTATATCAGATACAGATTTTTTTTTATTCAGAATTAATTTTAGCAAAAATTTTAGCTTACTATTTTTGCAACACTCTTATTTTTTACACATTGAATTCATATTTAACTATCTATCACTTACAATCAACTTACAATTTTACTTCCTTTTTTTTGTTCTCTGCTTTTTTTTTCCTTTTAAAAAATAATTCTCGTGAATATTTAATTCTATTTTAGATATGTATACACATTTTATTTTTATTTTTAAAGAAGAATACCCCTTGGAATAGAAGACAATATTACCATACAATATATGAGCAAGTGTGTATATAATTTTATTACAAAAAGGGTAAATAAATACTTTTTTTTTATTAAGTAAACAAAAACTTTTCGAAATAGAATAAATGTTCACTAATACATTCAAAACCTTGACCATCGTTTATTTTTCTCAAAAATATTTCATACTAAAAAAGTTTATATGAATTTGTCCCTCTTACAATTATCTTTGCTCTATGCTTAATCTAATCTAAAATATACTTATATACTATTCTTATAAACTATATTAGCTACTATTGCTGAGCATTTAATGCACGAGTCGTAGAGTTCCTACAAAATTTAGTATAGAACAATATAGATTGAAAAATAACTTTCATTATAATTTTTTTAGAGAGTTCAGATATCCTGTTAATAAATGGATATAATGTGAACATAATTTTATTTGTTTTATTTATAAACAGCTGGGTGGCACAGTGGTTGAGTGCCGACCTTTCATGCGGAAGGGCCCAGGTACGAATTCTAGTGAAAGTGAAAAAACTTTTTTGGTTTTCGACTCAACTCAGCTACCATTAATCATAATCAATAATTAATAATTATAAATCTTTAATAAAAAATACTTTAATATAAAAATATAAACAAATAATTTAATTAAATAATAGAACTCGCAGATATAGAATACCATATAAGTAAAATATAAAATATTACAATAAAAACAAAAAATAGAATTGTAAATATTGAAAATCTAAGACGTTTCTACATGTTATAAGGCCTAGTACTATCTCATGTTTAAATTGTATGTGGAATTCAATAAGACCAATTATAATAACACGAATATAATATGACCCCCTGTTCCAACACGTACCTATGGTATAGACAGGCTTATTAGCCTAACAGTTGAACAGTTAGCGCTTAAAAAAAAAAAAAAAAAAAACTTATTGTGTTAGCAATGTGGTCTTTGTATGTAAAATTTTTTGTACAAGATATTTGACACAGTATTCCCAAATGATATACGTATACCAGTATACCACTAAAATTTGAATTAGTGCTAGGAATATAAAAAGCATCATTTAATTTTTTGAAAAAAATATTGGATTTTTTTTTTTAGCATTTTTTGAAATTTTTTATTTACAGAAGTAGTCGCTAATAATATTTATAACATTTTGGAAAGTTTCAAGTATATCTTTACTCAGCTTACCAGAGGCGTAGTATGAATTGTTATCAGCAAAAATGATTGTTTTAGTATGTACTGGTTTAGAAATATCATGGATATATAAGATATATAACATAGGCCCTAGTACCAAGCGCCATGAGGAATACCAGCAAGTATATAAGCTTTATATTTGAAAAAGCCTTTTCGTTAAATATCCTGTCATTTGTATTATGAAGAAAACTCTGAATAATTTTAATTAGATATGTATCCAATTTCAAATCAAATTTTTTACTCAATAGACCTTCATCATGAAGGCTTCATGTCATAATGTGTCGAATGAAGAATTAATACCAAAGCATATCATACCTACAGATAATTCGTTATCAAATTTTAAATGACCAGAACTAAAGCCAAACTGTTCTTCTGGTAATATATTGTTACAATCCAAAAATTAATTCAACCTCGACTGTATTATTTATTCAAACATTTTATTAAATATGTTAAGTAAGCTTATAGTTGTATAACTTTTAGGATTGTTTAAAGTTTAAAATTTTTTTTATTATTTTTAATTTTTTTAGTTAATAGTTTTAATTTTTTTTTAGGTATTTTTTCTCTTTAGAAATAATTTCTTATTTGTTTAATAAGAATTTAAATTAAATATTACATAGTTTCTTATTTTTTATCTATTTTAATTAGATATTTTTTCTCTTTTCTTTAGTATTGTTGGGGCTTAGTGTTGGGGTGGGGTCTGTAATTTAAAAGAATTTATTAAAAACAAATACATATATATAAATGGAAAATAAAAATTTGTTTTATTAAAGAAATATGTTATTATATTAAAAAATATGTATTTTTTTCTTTTAATGTATTGTAGTACAGTCATGTAAAACTGCTAATTAATACCTCCTTTAATTGTTTAAAAAGGTCTAAGCCCTATAATTTTTGGCTAATTCTTTTAGTAAAAGTGCCTACTTACTTTAATTTTAAATTATAAGTGACATCTACCAAAATTTTAGGAACTAAATTAAGCCAAGACAAATTTAAACAATTTAATTATATAATTTTAAGGAATAAATCCTTGCTATTCGACTATGTTTGCCTGGTATAAAATAAAATTTTAAAATTCAATTTTTAGTTTTTAATTGGAATTTTTTGATTTTTTCTTTTTGTTTTTAATATTTAATGCCACGTTCCTAATTATCAATAAAAAAAGAAGTAGTTTCCTATTTTTTTAATGAAGTGGGGGAGGGCTTCCCCTATTTTTTCTCTTTAGAAATAATTTCTTATTTGTTTAATAAGAATTTAAATTAAATATTACATAGTTTCTTATTTTTTATCTATTTTAATTAGATATTTTTTCTCTTTTCTTTAGTATTGTTGGGGCTTAGTGTTGGGGTGGGGTCTGTAATTTAAAAGAATTTATTAAAAATAAATACATATATATAAATGGAAAATAAAAATTTGTTTTATTAAAGAAATATGTTATTATATTAAAAAATATGTATTTTTTTCTTTTAATGTATTGTAGTACAGTCATGTAAAACTGCTAATTAATACCTCCTTTAATTGTTTAAAAAGGTCTAAGCCCTATAATTTTTGGCTAATTCTTTTAGTAAAAGTGCCTACTTAATTTAATTTTAAATTATAAGTGACATCTACCAAAATTTTAGGAACTAAATTAAGCCAAGACAAATTTAAACAATTTAATTATATAATTTTAAGGAATAAATCCTTGCTATTCGACTATGTTTGCCTGGTATAAAATAAAATTTTAAAATTCAATTTTTAGTTTTTAATTGGAATTTTTTGATTTTTTCTTTTTGTTTTTAATATTTAATGCCACGTTCCTAATTATCAATAAAAAAAGAAGTAGTTTCCTATTTTTTTAATGAAGGGGGGGAGGGCTTCCCCTATTTTTTCTCTTTAGAAATAATTTCTTATTTGTTTAATAAGAATTTAAATTAAATATTACATAGTTTCTTATTTTTTATCTATTTTAATTAGATATTTTTTCTCTTTTCTTTAGTATTGTTGGGGCTTAGTGTTGGGGTGGGGTCTGTAATTTAAAAGAATTTATTAAAAACAAATACATATATATAAATGGAAAATAAAAATTTGTTTTATTAAAGAAATATGTTATTATATTAAAAAATATGTATTTTTTTCTTTTAATGTATTGTAGTACAGTCATGTAAAACTGCTAATTAATACCTCCTTTAATTGTTTAAAAAGGTCTAAGCCCTATAATTTTTGGCTAATTCTTTTAGTAAAAGTGCCTACTTAATTTAATTTTAGATTATAAGTGACATCTACCAAAATTTTAGGAACTAAATTAAGCCAAGACAAATTTAAACAATTTAATTATATAATTTTAAGGAATAAATCCTTGCTATTCGACTATGTTTGCCTGGTATAAAATAAAATTTTAAAATTCAATTTTTAGTTTTTAATTGGAATTTTTTGATTTTTTCTTTTTGTTTTTAATATTTAATGCCACGTTCCTAATTATCAATAAAAAAAGAAGTAGTTTCCTATTTTTTTAATGAAGTGGGGGAGGGCTTCCCCTATTTTTTCTCTTTAGAAACAATTTCTTATTTGTTTAATAAGAATTTAAATTAAATATTACTTAGTTTCTTATTTTTTATCTATTTTAAGTAGATATTTCTTCTCTTTTCTTTAGTATTGTTGGGGCTTAGTGTTGGGGTGGGGTCTGTAATTTAAAAGAATTTATTAAAAACAAATACATATATATAAATGGAAAATAAAAATTTGTTTTATTAAAGAAATATATTATTATATTAAAAAATATGTAATTTGTTCTTTTAATGTATTGTAGTAAAGTCATGTAAAACTCCTAATTAATACCTCCTTCAATTGTTTAAAAAGGTCTAAGTCCTATAATTTTTGGCTAATTTTTTATTAAAGGTGTATACTCAATTTGATTTTAAATTATAAGTGACATCTACCAAAATTTGTAGAACTAAATTAAGCCAAGACAAATTTAAACAATTTAATTATATAATTTTAAGGAATAATTCCCTGCTATTCGACTATGTTTGCCTGGTATAAAATAAAATTTTTAAATTCAATATTTAGTTTTTAATTGGAATTTTTTGATTTTTTCTTTTTGTTTTTATTATTAAATGCTACCTTCCTAATTATCAACAAAAAAAGAAGTAGTTTCCTATTTTTTTAATGAAGTGGGGGAGGGCTTTCCCTATTTTTTCTCTTTAGAAACAATTTCTTATTTGTTTAATAAGAATTTAAATTAAATATTACTTAGTTTCTTATTTTTTATCTATTTTAATTAGATATTTTTTCTCTATTCTTTAGTATTGTTGGGGCTTAGTGTTGGGGTGGGGTCTGTAATTTAAAAGAATTTATTAAAAACAAATACATATATATAAATGGAAAATAAAAATTTGTTTTATTAAAGAAATATATTATTATATTAAAAAATATGTAATTTGTTCTTTTAATGTATTGTAGTAAAGTCATGTAAAACTCCTAATTAATACCTCCTTCAATTGTTTAAAAAGGTCTAAGTCCTATAATTTTTGGCTAATTTTTTATTAAAGGTGTATACTCAATTTGATTTTAAATTATAAGTGACATCTACCAAAATTTGTAGAACTAAATTAAGCCAAGACAAATTTAAACAATTTAATTATATAATTTTAAGGAATAAATCCTTGCTATTCGACTATGTTTGCCTGGTATAAAATAAAATTTTAAAATTCAATTTTTAGTTTTTAATTGGAATTTTTTGATTTTTTCTTTTTGTTTTTAATATTTAATGCCACGTTCCTAATTATCAATAAAAAAAGAAGTAGTTTCCTATTTTTTTAATGAAGGGGGGGAGGGCTTCCCCTATTTTTTCTCTTTAGAAATAATTTCTTATTTGTTTAATAAGAATTTAAATTAAATATTACATAGTTTCTTATTTTTTATCTATTTTAATTAGATATTTTTTCTCTTTTCTTTAGTATTGTTGGGGCTTAGTGTTGGGGTGGGGTCTGTAATTTAAAAGAATTTATTAAAAACAAATACATATATATAAATGGAAAATAAAAATTTGTTTTATTAAAGAAATATGTTATTATATTAAAAAATATGTATTTTTTTCTTTTAATGTATTGTAGTACAGTCATGTAAAACTGCTAATTAATACCTCCTTTAATTGTTTAAAAAGGTCTAAGCCCTATAATTTTTGGCTAATTCTTTTAGTAAAAGTGCCTACTTAATTTAATTTTAGATTATAAGTGACATCTACCAAAATTTTAGGAACTAAATTAAGCCAAGACAAATTTAAACAATTTAATTATATAATTTTAAGGAATAAATCCTTGCTATTCGACTATGTTTGCCTGGTATAAAATAAAATTTTAAAATTCAATTTTTAGTTTTTAATTGGAATTTTTTGATTTTTTCTTTTTGTTTTTAATATTTAATGCCACGTTCCTAATTATCAATAAAAAAAGAAGTAGTTTCCTATTTTTTTAATGAAGTGGGGGAGGGCTTCCCCTATTTTTTCTCTTTAGAAACAATTTCTTATTTGTTTAATAAGAATTTAAATTAAATATTACTTAGTTTCTTATTTTTTATCTATTTTAAGTAGATATTTCTTCTCTTTTCTTTAGTATTGTTGGGGCTTAGTGTTGGGGTGGGGTCTGTAATTTAAAAGAATTTATTAAAAACAAATACATATATATAAATGGAAAATAAAAATTTGTTTTATTAAAGAAATATATTATTATATTAAAAAATATGTAATTTGTTCTTTTAATGTATTGTAGTAAAGTCATGTAAAACTCCTAATTAATACCTCCTTCAATTGTTTAAAAAGGTCTAAGTCCTATAATTTTTGGCTAATTTTTTATTAAAGGTGTATACTCAATTTGATTTTAAATTATAAGTGACATCTACCAAAATTTGTAGAACTAAATTAAGCCAAGACAAATTTAAACAATTTAATTATATAATTTTAAGGAATAATTCCCTGCTATTCGACTATGTTTGCCTGGTATAAAATAAAATTTTTAAATTCAATATTTAGTTTTTAATTGGAATTTTTTGATTTTTTCTTTTTGTTTTTATTATTAAATGCTACCTTCCTAATTATCAACAAAAAAAGAAGTAGTTTCCTATTTTTTTAATGAAGTGGGGGAGGGCTTTCCCTATTTTTTCTCTTTAGAAACAATTTCTTATTTGTTTAATAAGAATTTAAATTAAATATTACTTAGTTTCTTATTTTTTATCTATTTTAATTAGATATTTTTTCTCTATTCTTTAGTATTGTTGGGGCTTAGTGTTGGGGTGGGGTCTGTAATTTAAAAGAATTTATTAAAAACAAATACATATATATAAATGGAAAATAAAAATTTGTTTTATTAAAGAAATATATTATTATATTAAAAAATATGTAATTTGTTCTTTTAATGTATTGTAGTAAAGTCATGTAAAACTCCTAATTAATACCTCCTTCAATTGTTTAAAAAGGTCTAAGTCCTATAATTTTTGGCTAATTTTTTATTAAAGGTGTATACTCAATTTGATTTTAAATTATAAGTGACATCTACCAAAATTTGTAGAACTAAATTAAGCCAAGACAAATTTAAACAATTTAATTATATAATTTTAAGGAATAATTCCCTGCTATTCGACTATGTTTGCCTGGTATAAAATAAAATTTTTAAATTCAATATTTAGTTTTTAATTGGAATTTTTTGATTTTTTCTTTTTGTTTTTATTATTAAATGCTACCTTCCTAATTATCAACAAAAAAAGAAGTAGTTTCCTATTTTTTTAATGAAGTGGGGGAGGGCTTTCCCTATTTTTTCTCTTTAGAAACAATTTCTTATTTGTTTAATAAGAATTTAAATTAAATATTACTTAGTTTCTTATTTTTTATCTATTTTAATTAGATATTTTTTCTCTATTCTTTAGTATTGTTGGGGCTTAGTGTTGGGGTGGGGTCTGTAATTTAAAAGAATTTATTAAAAACAAATACATATATATAAATGGAAAATAAAAATTTGTTTTATTAAAGAAATATATTATTATATTAAAAAATATGTAATTTGTTCTTTTAATGTATTGTAGTAAAGTCATGTAAAACTCCTAATTAATACCTCCTTCAATTGTTTAAAAAGGTCTAAGTCCTATAATTTTTGGCTAATTTTTTATTAAAGGTGTATACTCAATTTGATTTTAAATTATAAGTGACATCTACCAAAATTTGTAGAACTAAATTAAGCCAAGACAAATTTAAACAATTTAATTATATAATTTTAAGGAATAATTCCCTGCTATTCGACTATGTTTGCCTGGTATAAAATAAAATTTTTAAATTCAATATTTAGTTTTTAATTGGAATTTTTTGATTTTTTCTTTTTGTTTTTATTATTAAATGCTACCTTCCTAATTATCAACAAAAAAAGAAGTAGTTTCCTATTTTTTTAATGAAGTGGGGGAGGGCTTCCCCTATTTTTTCTCTTTAGAAACAATTTCTTATTTGTTTAATAAGAATTTAAATTAAATATTACTTAGTTTCTTATTTTTTATCTATTTTAATTAGATATTTTTTCTCTTTTCTTTAGTAATGTTGGGGCTTAGTGTTGGGGTGGGGTCTGTAATTTAAAAGAATTTATTAAAAACAAATACATATATATAAATGGAAAATAAAAATTTGTTTTATTAAAGAAATATATTATTATATTAAAAAATATGTAATTTGTTCTTTTAATGTATTGTAGTAAAGTCATGTAAAACTCCTAATTAATACCTCCTTCAATTGTTTAAAAAGGTCTAAGTCCTATAATTTTTGGCTAATTTTTTATTAAAGGTGTATACTCAATTTGATTTTAAATTATAAGTGACATCTACCAAAATTTGTAGAACTAAATTAAGCCAAGACAAATTTAAACAATTTAATTATATAATTTTAAGGAATAATTCCCTGCTATTCGACTATGTTTGCCTGGTATAAAATAAAATTTTTAAATTCAATATTTAGTTTTTAATTGGAATTTTTTGATTTTTTCTTTTTGTTTTTATTATTAAATGCTACCTTCCTAATTATCAACAAAAAAAGAAGTAGTTTCCTATTTTTTTAATGAAGTGGGGGAGGGCTTCCTCTATTTTTTCTCTTTAGAAACAATTTCTTATTTGTTTAATAAGAATTTAAATTAAATATTACTTAGTTTCTTATTTTTTATCTATTTTAATTAGATATTTTTTCTCTTTTCTTTAGTATTGTTGGGGCTTAGTGTTGGGGTGGGGTCTGTAATTTAAAAGAATTTATTAAAAACAAATACATATATATAAATGGAAAATAAAAATTTGTTTTATTAAAGAAATATATTATTATATTAAAAAATATGTAATTTGTTCTTTTAATGTATTGTAGTAAAGTCATGTAAAACTCCTAATTAATACCTCCTTCAATTGTTTAAAAAGGTCTAAGTCCTATAATTTTTGGCTAATTTTTTATTAAAGGTGTATACTCAATTTGATTTTAAATTATAAGTGACATCTACCAAAATTTGTAGAACTAAATTAAGCCAAGACAAATTTAAACAATTTAATTATATAATTTTAAGGAATAATTCCCTGCTATTCGACTATGTTTGCCTGGTATAAAATAAAATTTTTAAATTCAATCATAAAGTAACATATAATATAGAGTATTCACGTAGAGTAAAATTTTTTTACCAATTTTTTTAAAAAATATTTTTCGTTTTTACTCAGTACTCAAAAATTATTCTCATAACAACTATTTTTACTTAAAAATTGAGAATAATTTGTTTTTAAACTCATAAATAAAAAAAAATTCTTCTCAATTTCTTGTTAGTATTTATTCATAAATAAAAAAAAATTCTTCTCAATTTCTTGTTAGTATTTATTAATATACCTTTAAAAAACTATATGAAGGGTATATACATACATACATACATACATATTTATTTTTATACATTATTCTTCTTATTCCATATAAAAGTATGAAAAGCTAAATCTATACTTCATGCATAGTGTATAGGTATATTAACACATATAAAATATTTAAGGTCTTTTTACTTTTTTTTCGTTACTTTGATTTGAAATTAAAAAAACTAAATAGAGATTTTACATCTTTTATTGATGCATGTGTGAAATATGAAATTAAAACAGCTAAGTGTATTTTTCGTTCTTCTTGTAAATCAAAATAGAAAAATTTATTTTCATATTTATTATTTGTAACTTTTGATATTAATGTTGAATGAATGTGCGACAGCAAGTTTATTATTAAAAGTTGTATGGCTTGTAAAATCATAAATAATCTTATCATTTTAATAAGTATATATAAGAATTTTACGTTTAAGAAGAATTTAGTTCGTTATTTTGATTGACTCAAATTTTTTTTTTTAAAATTTAAATGGACATGAAAGGTAAAAATATAAAATTTAATAAAATTTCAATATTTTTTTAAATAATTCTGTTTTATTATTAATTCTTAAGTTAGTTAATAAAGGAAAAAGCCAAATGGAATAAGTATTGCATTACATTATTGAAAAATATATAAAAAAGCTTTAATATTTTATATTCCATTCGGCATAAAAAACCCTTATAGCAAAAAAAAAATATAATATAAAATATATACATAGGTATAAACAAAACAAAACAATTCATTGACTAAAAAAAATTATCGAAAACAAACAAAAATATTCATTAACTTAAATTTAGTTATTTACATTCCATATTTACAAAATTATATTATGATTAGGTACTTCAATCGTGTTCATCCAATTTTCACGTTCATGAAAAGAAAATAATATAGGTATCAAGTAAATTATTCAAAAAATAAAAATTATTTTAATAAATAAGTATTACAAATTACATACAAAAATCTATTTGCTAAATCTATAATGAGAAAAAATTTTTAAACAACAGACAAATAGACAGACAGACGTACAAACATATGCAGACAGACGGACAGAAATAAACAGACAAATAGACAGACAGACATAGGGATCCACCTATTAAGGGAACTAAAATGGGGTAAATTTAACTTTATCGCATTCTTTAAAAATAAATAACCTTTTGGAGAACTAAAATGTATATTTAAAGCTACCTTTTTTTCATCTTTTGACCATATCTTTCCATTTTTGAAATTCATTTTTAAAAAAGTTTTGGCATCGTTTGCTAAATGAGACTGCCTATCAATTGTATTAGATAAAGAATCCTGCTTTTCCTTTTTTATTTTTAATTGTAATTTCCTATTCTGAATTTTTAAAGATATAATTTTTTTTTTTAAATAAACATTTTTTTTTTTTATATGACCTAATGTTTTATGACATGTGGAAAATTTTTTAAAATAAAAATTTTCTTTTTTCTGGAATTTTAAACAATGCCTACAAAAATTAATCGACAATTCATTTGGAGACACCGTTCGAATGTTTTCTAAGGGTACTTTTAAATTTTCTAGATTTTTTTGACTATAAACTTTAATATTTGAGTTATTATTAAATGTTTTAGAAAAAATATTTTCTTTATTAAAATTTGAAAACTCTTTTGACTGAAAGTTTAAATTAGATAGTGGAGTTATAGGATTGATTTCAATATTATTATGTGGCAAACACAAACTTGGAAAAGCTCCCTTTTTTAGTTTTCTCCCTAAAAATTTTTTCTCGAAATGGTCTTCGCAAATAAATAATTTTTTTGTTTTTAAATTTTCTATACTTACACTACATGCCGATACCCACATTTCGAATAAATTTTTCTCTTTTGGAAATTCATACAGCCTACCGTCAAAATTACGTCTACTTCTATTGCACACTATGCAAGGGGTACCATTCTTACGGTAATCTGCTTTTACGTCCTTAAACATTCTTCATTTAAAACATGCATAAAGAAAATGAAGGAATGACAAAAGGAATAAGCAGAGAAAATAGATATTTCTGACAATGCGGAATATATCTATCAGGCCGAATTTGATGTTCAGAATTTAACCAAATTTAAGTATATTTATAAAAAAAAGTTTATTATTTTATAATAATACATCAAATACATAATAATCATAAGATTATTACATAAAAGACATAAAGTATTATAATATTTTTCAGAAGATTAATAGACAAAATTTTTACATGGCTTTATAAAAATATACCGCATTGTTTCAGATGAAGAAAATTAGAACGTATAAAAATGCAAGGTGTTTCATGAGTAAAATATTTTTTATTCCTAAATACATGTAGCAATTAAGTTTATCTTTTAAAATTCATAATCCAAATTTTTTTTTACATGTATGTAGGTACATACATATTATTATGATTACTATTTCTAATGTAACATCTTGCATGATAAGTTATAAGAAAAATGCAATGAAATTTAGAGAAAAGCTATAGTAAAAGCAATAAGCTATGATGTGACAAGTTATACCTCGTAATTACACGAAATTTTGCGGGATATGAAAAAAAAATTTTAACTGGAAATTCAAATTTTGTAAAAAAAAAATTTCGTAAAAATATGTAATTCCTTTAATAGTGATAACTTGTCATGTAGCGAATGTTATTTTTCTCTTTTAATTGCTTTTGTCTAAAATATAATACTTATTCTAATAGAAAATTTATAAATTAATACTTACATGTAAATTTTGTTCCTCAATTTTTTTAATTCAAATTTTAATACTTAATAATATGTTCATAACAAAATAAACACTTGTAACAAAATAAACACTTGACACTTTTAAAAATGCGCGCCTTTATTAAATTGATTATAATTCTTAATATCAAAATAAGAATACATAAAAAATACATCAAAAAAAAAATAGAGAAAAATATCACATAAAAAAAGTTACATTACAAAAAAATATGTACACACATACATTTTTCTTAACATTCATAAAAATATGCATAAAAATGTAAATATGTCAATATGTACATACATATACATTTACTCTTCATATAATATCATAATACTCAAATTATGAAGAATTTTTTTTTTTCTAGAGCTTAAAAAAAACTCTTCTCAATTTTTAAGTAAAAATATTTGAGTTTTAAAATGAATTTTGAGTGTTGAGTAAAAATGGGACGGGATATTGAGTAAAATGGGACGGGATTTTTAAAAAGAAATGACTAACGAATTTTGTTCTACGTGAATACTCTATATATATGTTACTTTATGATTCAATATTTAGTTTTTAATTGGAATTTTTTGATTTTTTCTTTTTGTTTTTATTATTAAATGCTACCTTCCTAATTATCAACAAAAAAAGAAGTAGTTTCCTATTTTTTTAATGAAGTGGGGGAGGGCTTCCCCTATTTTTTCTCTTTAGAAACAATTTCTTATTTGTTTAATAAGAATTTAAATTAAATATTACTTAGTTTCTTATTTTTTATCTATTTTAATTAGATATTTTTTCTCTTTTCTTTAGTATTGTTGGGGCTTAGTGTTGGGGTGGGGTCTGTAATTTAAAAGAATTTATTAAAAACAAATACATATATATAAATGGAAAATAAAAATTTGTTTTATTAAAGAAATATATTATTATATTAAAAAATATGTAATTTGTTCTTTTAATGTATTGTAGTAAAGTCATGTAAAACTCCTAATTAATACCTCCTTCAATTGTTTAAAAAGGTCTAAGTCCTATAATTTTTGGCTAATTTTTTATTAAAGGTGTATACTCAATTTGATTTTAAATTATAAGTGACATCTACCAAAATTTGTAGAACTAAATTAAGCCAAGACAAATTTAAACAATTTAATTATATAATTTTAAGGAATAATTCCCTGCTATTCGACTATGTTTGCCTGGTATAAAATAAAATTTTTAAATTC
Source organism: Dolichopus griseipennis (assembly GCA_963082915.1). NCBI lineage: Eukaryota > Metazoa > Arthropoda > Insecta > Diptera > Dolichopodidae > Dolichopus > Dolichopus griseipennis. The sequence goes on along the minus strand of OY720446.1, from coordinate 4,233,399 downwards.
AATATTTAGTTTTTAATTGGAATTTTTTGATTTTTTCTTTTTGTTTTTATTATTAAATGCTACCTTCCTAATTATCAACAAAAAAAGAAGTAGTTTCCTATTTTTTTAATGAAGTGGGGGAGGGCTTCCTCTATTTTTTCTCTTTAGAAACAATTTCTTATTTGTTTAATAAGAATTTAAATTAAATATTACTTAGTTTCTTATTTTTTATCTATTTTAATTAGATATTTTTTCTCTTTTCTTTAGTATTGTTGGGGCTTAGTGTTGGGGTGGGGTCTGTAATTTAAAAGAATTTATTAAAAACAAATACATATATATAAATGGAAAATAAAAATTTGTTTTATTAAAGAAATATATTATTATATTAAAAAATATGTAATTTGTTGTTTTAATGTATTGTAGTAAAGTCATGTAAAACTCCTAATTAATACCTCCTTCAATTGTTTAAAAAGGTCTAAGTCCTATAATTTTTGGCTAATTTTTTATTAAAGGTGTATACTCAATTTGATTTTAAATTATAAGTGACATCTACCAAAATTTGTAGAACTAAATTAAGCCAAGACAAATTTAAACAATTTAATTATATAATTTTAAGGAATAATTCCCTGCTATTCGACTATGTTTGCCTGGTATAAAATAAAATTTTTAAATTCAATATTTAGTTTTTAATTGGAATTTTTTGATTTTTTCTTTTTGTTTTTATTATTAAATGCTACCTTCCTAATTATCAACAAAAAAAGAAGTAGTTTCCTATTTTTTTAATGAAGTGGGGGAGGGCTTCCCCTATTTTTTCTCTTTAGAAACAATTTCTTATTTGTTTAATAAGAATTTAAATTAAATATTACTTAGTTTCTTATTTTTTATCTATTTTAATTAGATATTTTTTCTCTTTTCTTTAGTATTGTTGGGGCTTAGTGTTGGGGTGGGGTCTGTAATTTAAAAGAATTTATTAAAAACAAATACATATATATAAATGGAAAATAAAAATTTGTTTTATTAAAGAAATATATTATTATATTAAAAAATATGTAATTTGTTCTTTTAATGTATTGTAGTAAAATCATGCAAAACTCCTAATTAATACCTCCTTCAATTGTTTAAAAAGATCTAAGTCCTATAATTTTTGGCTAATTTTTTATTAAAGGTGTATACTCAATTTGATTTTAAATTATAAGTGACATCTACCAAAATTTGTAGAACTAAATTAAGCCAAGACAAATTTAAACAATTTAATTATATAATTTTAAGGAATAATTCCCTGCTATTCGACTATGTTTGCCTGGTATAAAATAAAATTTTAAAATTAAATTTTTAGTTTTTAATTGGAATTTTTTGATTTTTTCTTTTTGTTTTTAATATTTAATGCCACGTTCCTAATTATCAATAAAAAAAGAAGTAGTTTCCTATTTTTTTAATGAAGTGGGGGAGGGCTTCCCCTATTTTTTCTCTTTAGAAATAATTTCTTATTTGTTTAATAAGAATTTAAATTAAATATTACATAGTTTCTTATTTTTTATCTATTTTAATTAGATATTTTTTCTCTTTTCTTTAGTATTGTTGGGGCTTAGTGTTGGGGTGGGGTCTGTAATTTAAAAGAATTTATTAAAAACAAATACATATATATAAATGGAAAATAAAAATTTGTTTTATTAAAGAAATATATTATTATATTAAAAAATATGTAATTTGTTCTTTTAATGTATTGTAGTAAAGTCATGTAAAACTCCTAATTAATACCTCCTTCAATTGTTTAAAAAGGTCTAAGTCCTATAATTTTTGGCTAATTTTTTATTAAAGGTGTATACTCAATTTGGTTTTAAATTATAAGTGACATCTACCAAAATTTGTAGAACTAAATTAAGCCAAGACAAATTTAAACAATTTAATTATATAATTTTAAGGAATAATTCCCTGCTATTCGACTATGTTTGCCTGGTATAAAATAAAATTTTTAAATTCAATATTTAGTTTTTAATTGGAATTTTTTGATTTTTTCTTTTTGTTTTTATTATTAAATGCTACCTTCCTAATTATCAACAAAAAAAGAAGTAGTTTCCTATTTTTTTAATGAAGTGGGGGAGGGCTTCCCCTATTTTTTCTCTTTAGAAACAATTTCTTATTTGTTTAATAAGAATTTAAATTAAATATTACATAGTTTCTTATTTTTTATCTATTTTAATTAGATATTTTTTCTCTTTTCTTTAGTATTGTTGGGGCTTAGTGTTGGGGTGGGGTCTGTAATTTAAAAGAATTTATTAAAAACAAATACATATATATAAATGGAAAATAAAAATTTGTTTTATTAAAGAAATATATTATTATATTAAAAAATATGTAATTTGTTCTTTTAATGTATTGTAGTAAAGTCATGTAAAACTCCTAATTAATACCTCCTTCAATTGTTTAAAAAGGTCTAAGTCCTATAATTTTTGGCTAATTTTTTATTAAAGGTGTATACTCAATTTGGTTTTAAATTATAAGTGACATCTACCAAAATTTGTAGAACTAAATTAAGCCAAGACAAATTTAAACAATTTAATTATATAATTTTAAGGAATAATTCCCTGCTATTCGACTATGTTTGCCTGGTATAAAATAAAATTTTTAAATTCAATATTTAGTTTTTAATTGGAATTTTTTGATTTTTTCTTTTTGTTTTTATTATTAAATGCTACCTTCCTAATTATCAACAAAAAAAGAAGTAGTTTCCTATTTTTTTAATGAAGTGGGGGAGGGCTTCCCCTATTTTTTCTCTTTAGAAACAATTTCTTATTTGTTTAATAAGAATTTAAATTAAATATTACATAGTTTCTTATTTTTTATCTATTTTAATTAGATATTTTTTCTCTTTTCTTTAGTATTGTTGGGGCTTAGTGTTGGGGTGGGGTCTGTAATTTAAAAGAATTTATTAAAAACAAATACATATATATAAATGGAAAATAAAAATTTGTTTTATTAAAGAAATATATTATTATATTAAAAAATATGTAATTTGTTCTTTTAATGTATTGTAGTAAAGTCATGTAAAACTCCTAATTAATACCTCCTTCAATTGTTTAAAAAGGTCTAAGTCCTATAATTTTTGGCTAATTTTTTATTAAAGGTGTATACTCAATTTGATTTTAAATTATAAGTGACATCTACCAAAATTTGTAGAACTAAATTAAGCCAAGACAAATTTAAACAATTTAATTATATAATTTTAAGGAATAATTCCCTGCTATTCGACTATGTTTACCTGGTATAAAATAAAATTTTTAAATTCAATATCTAGTTTTTAATTGGAATTTTTTGATTTTTTCTTTTTGTTTTTATTATTAAATGCTACCTTCCTAATTATCAACAAAAAAAGAAGTAGTTTCCTATTTTTTTAATAAAGTGGGGGAGGGCTTCCCCTATTTTTTCTCTTTAGAAACAATTTCTTATTTGTTTAATAAGAATTTAAATTAAATATTACTTAGTTTCTTATTTTTTATCTATTTTAATTAGATATTTTTTCTCTTTTCTTTAGTATTGTTGGGGCTTAGTGTTGGGGTGGGGTCTGTAATTTAAAAGAATTTATTAAAAACAAATACATATATATAAATGGAAAATAAAAATTTGTTTTATTAAAGAAATATATTATTATATTAAAAAATATGTAATTTGTTCTTTTAATGTATTGTAGTAAAGTCATGTAAAACTCCTAATTAATACCTCCTTCAATTGTTTAAAAAGGTCTAAGTCCTATAATTTTTGGCTAATTTTTTATTAAAGGTGTATACTCAATTTGATTTTAAATTATAAGTGACATCTACCAAAATTTGTAGAACTAAATTAAGCCAAGACAAATTTAAACAATTTAATTATATAATTTTAAGGAATAATTGCCTGCTATTCGACTATGTTTGCCTGGTATAAAATAAAATTTTTAAATTCAATATTTAGTTTTTAATTGGAATTTTTTGATTTTTTCTTTTTGTTTTTATTATTAAATGCTACCTTCCTAATTATCAACAAAAAAAGAAGTAGTTTCCTATTTTTTTAATGAAGTGGGGGAGGGCTTCCCCTATTTTTTCTCTTTAGAAACAATTTCTTATTTGTTTAATAAGAATTTAAATTAAATATTACTTAGTTTCTTATTTTTTATCTATTTTAATTAGATATTTTTTCTCTTTTCTTTAGTATTGTTGGGGCTTAGTGTTGGGGTGGGGTCTGTAATTTAAAAGAATTTATTAAAAACAAATACATATATATAAATGGAAAATAAAAATTTGTTTTATTAAAGAAATATATTATTATATTAAAAAATATGTAATTTGTTCTTTTAATGTATTGTAGTAAAGTCATGTAAAACTCCTAATTAATACCTCCTTCAATTGTTTAAAAAGGTCTAAGTCCTATAATTTTTGGCTAATTTTTTATTAAAGGTGTATACTCAATTTGATTTTAAATTATAAGTGACATCTACCAAAATTTGTAGAACTAAATTAAGCCAAGACAAATTTAAACAATTTAATTATATAATTTTAAGGAATAATTGCCTGCTATTCGACTATGTTTGCCTGGTATAAAATAAAATTTTTAAATTCAATATTTAGTTTTTAATTGGAATTTTTTGATTTTTTCTTTTTGTTTTTATTATTAAATGCTACCTTCCTAATTATCAACAAAAAAAGAAGTAGTTTCCTATTTTTTTAATGAAGTGGGGGAGGGCTTCCCCTATTTTTTCTCTTTAGAAACAATTTCTTATTTGTTTAATAAGAATTTAAATTAAATATTACTTAGTTTCTTATTTTTTATCTATTTTAATTAGATATTTTTTCTCTTTTCTTTAGTATTGTTGGGGCTTAGTGTTGGGGTGGGGTCTGTAATTTAAAAGAATTTATTAAAAACAAATACATATATATAAATGGAAAATAAAAATTTGTTTTATTAAAGAAATATATTATTATATTAAAAAATATGTAATTTGTTCTTTTAATGTATTGTAGTAAAGTCATGTAAAACTCCTAATTAATACCTCCTTCAATTGTTTAAAAAGGTCTAAGTCCTATAATTTTTGGCTAATTTTTTATTAAAGGTGTATACTCAATTTGATTTTAAATTATAAGTGACATCTACCAAAATTTGTAGAACTAAATTAAGCCAAGACAAATTTAAACAATTTAATTATATAATTTTAAGGAATAATTCCCTGCTATTCGACTATGTTTGCCTGGTATAAAATAAAATTTTTAAATTCAATATTTAGTTTTTAATTGGAATTTTTTGATTTTTTACCAAAATTTGTAGAACTAAATTAAGCCAAGACAAATTTAAACAATTTAATTATATAATTTTAAGGAATAATTGCCTGCTATTCGACTATGTTTGCCTGGTATAAAATAAAATTTTTAAATTCAATATTTAGTTTTTAATTGGAATTTTTTATTTTTTCTTTTTGTTTTTATTATTAAATGCTACCTTCCTAATTATCAACAAAAAAAGAAGTAGTTTCCTATTTTTTTAATGAAGTGGGGGAGGGCTTCCCCTATTTTTTCTCTTTAGAAACAATTTCTTATTTGTTTAATAAGAATTTAAATTAAATATTACTTAGTTTCTTATTTTTTATCTATTTTAATTAGATATTTTTTCTCTTTTCTTTAGTATTGTTGGGGCTTAGTGTTGGGGTGGGGTCTGTAATTTAAAAGAATTTATTAAAAACAAATACATATATATAAATGGAAAATAAAAATTTGTTTTATTAAAGAAATATATTATTATATTAAAAAATATGTAATTTGTTCTTTTAATGTATTGTAGTAAAGTCATGTAAAACTCCTAATTAATACCTCCTTCAATTGTTTAAAAAGGTCTAAGTCCTATAATTTTTGGCTAATTTTTTATTAAAGGTGTATACTCAATTTGATTTTAAATTATAAGTGACATCTACCAAAATTTGTAGAACTAAATTAAGCCAAGACAAATTTAAACAATTTAATTATATAATTTTAAGGAATAATTGCCTGCTATTCGACTATGTTTGCCTGGTATAAAATAAAATTTTTAAATTCAATATTTAGTTTTTAATTGGAATTTTTGATTTTTTCTTTTTGTTTTTATTATTAAATGCTACCTTCCTAATTATCAACAAAAAAAGAAGTAGTTTCCTATTTTTTTAATGAAGTGGGGGAGGGCTTCCCCTATTTTTTCTCTTTAGAAACAATTTCTTATTTGTTTAATAAGAATTTAAATTAAATATTACTTAGTTTCTTATTTTTTATCTATTTTAATTAGATATTTTTTTTCTTTTCTTTAGTATTGTTGGGGCTTAGTGTTGGGGTGGGGTCTGTAATTTAAAAGAATTTATTAAAAACAAATACATATATATAAATGGAAAATAAAAATTTGTTTTATTAAAGAAATATGTTATTATATTAAAAAATATGTAATTTGTTCTTTTAATGTATTGTAGTATAGTCATGTAAAACTCCTAATTAATACCTCCTTCAATTGTTTAAAAAGGTCTAAGTCCTATAATTTTTGGCTAATTTTTTATTAAAGGTGTATACTCAATTTGATTTTAAATTATAAGTGACATCTACCAAAATTTGTAGAACTAAATTAAGCCAAGACAAATTTAAACAATTTAATTATATAATTTTAAGGAATAATTGCCTGCTATTCGACTATGTTTGCCTGGTATAAAATAAAATTTTTAAATTCAATATTTAGTTTTTAATTGGAATTTTTTGATTTTTTCTTTTTGTTTTTATTATTAAATGCTACGTTCCTAATTATCAACAAAAAAAGAAGTAGTTTCCTATTTTTTTAATGAAGTGGGGGAGGGCTTCCCCTATTTTTTCTCTTTAGAAACAATTTCTTATTTGTTTAATAAGAATTTAAATTAAATATTACTTAGTTTCTTATTTTTTATCTATTTTAATTAGATATTTTTTCTCTTTTCTTTAGTATTGTTGGGGCTTAGTGTTGGGGTGGGGTCTGTAATTTAAAAGAATTTATTAAAAACAAATACATATATATAAATGGAAAATAAAAATTTGTTTTATTAAAGAAATATATTATTATATTAAAAAATATGTAATTTGTTCTTTTAATGTATTGTAGTAAAGTCATGTAAAACTCCTAATTAATACCTCCTTCAATTGTTTAAAAAGGTCTAAGTCCTATAATTTTTGGCTAATTTTTTATTAAAGGTGTATACTCAATTTGATTTTAAATTATAAGTGACATCTACCAAAATTTGTAGAACTAAATTAAGCCAAGACAAATTTAAACAATTTAATTATATAATTTTAAGGAATAATTGCCTGCTATTCGACTATGTTTGCCTGGTATAAAATAAAATTTTTAAATTCAATATTTAGTTTTTAATTGGAATTTTTTGATTTTTTCTTTTTGTTTTTATTATTAAATGCTACCTTCCTAATTATCAACAAAAAAAGAAGTAGTTTCCTATTTTTTTAATGAAGTGGGGGAGGGCTTCCCCTATTTTTTCTCTTTAGAAACAATTTCTTATTTGTTTAATAAGAATTTAAATTAAATATTACTTAGTTTCTTATTTTTTATCTATTTTAATTAGATATTTTTTCTCTTTTCTTTAGTATTGTTGGGGCTTAGTGTTGGGGTGGGGTCTGTAATTTAAAAGAATTTATTAAAAACAAATACATATATATAAATGGAAAATAAAAATTTGTTTTATTAAAGAAATATATTATTATATTAAAAAATATGTAATTTGTTCTTTTAATGTATTGTAGTAAAGTCATGTAAAACTCCTAATTAATACCTCCTTCAATTGTTTAAAAAGGTCTAAGTCCTATAATTTTTGGCTAATTTTTTATTAAAGGTGTATACTCAATTTGATTTTAAATTATAAGTGACATCTACCAAAATTTGTAGAACTAAATTAAGCCAAGACAAATTTAAACAATTTAATTATATAATTTTAAGGAATAATTCCCTACTATTCGACTATGTTTGCCTGGTATAAAATAAAATTTTTAAATTCAATATTTAGTTTTTAATTGGAATTTTTTGATTTTTTCTTTTTGTTTTTATTATTAAATGCTACCTTCCTAATTATCAACAAAAAAAGAAGTAGTTTCCTATTTTTTTAATGAAGTGGGGGAGGGCTTCCCCTATTTTTTCTCTTTAGAAACAATTTCTTATTTGTTTAATAAGAATTTAAATTAAATATTACTTAGTTTCTTATTTTTTATCTATTTTAATTAGATATTTTTTCTCTTTTCTTTAGTATTGTTGGGGCTTAGTGTTGGGGTGGGGTCTGTAATTTAAAAAAATTTATTAAAAACAAATACATATATATAAATGGAAAATAAAAATTTGTTTTATTAAAGAAATATATTATTATATTAAAAAATATGTAATTTGTTCTTTTAATGTATTGTAGTAAAGTCATGTAAAACTCCTAATTAATACCTCCTTCAATTGTTTAAAAAGGTCTAAGTCCTATAATTTTTGGCTAATTTTTTATTAAAGGTGTATACTCAATTTGATTTTAAATTATAAGTGACATCTACCAAAATTTGTAGAACTAAATTAAGCCAAGACAAATTTAAACAATTTAATTATATAATTTTAAGGAATAATTCCCTACTATTCGACTATGTTTGCCTGGTATAAAATAAAATTTTTAAATTCAATATTTAGTTTTTAATTGGAATTTTTTGATTTTTTCTTTTTGTTTTTATTATTAAATGCTACGTTCCTAATTATCAACAAAAAAAGAAGTAGTTTCCTATTTTTTTAATGAAGTGGGGGAGGGCTTCCCCTATTTTTTCTCTTTAGAAACAATTTCTTATTTGTTTAATAAGAATTTAAATTAAATATTACTTAGTTTCTTATTTTTTATCTATTTTAATTAGATATTTTTTCTCTTTTCTTTAGTATTGTTGGGGCTTAGTGTTGGGGTGGGGTCTGTAATTTAAAAAAATTTATTAAAAACAAATACATATATATAAATGGAAAATAAAAATTTGTTTTATTAAAGAAATATGTTATTATATTAAAAAATATGTAATTTGTTCTTTTAATGTATTGTAGTATAGTCATGTAAAACTCCTAATTAATACCTCCTTCAATTGTTTAAAAAGGTCTAAGTCCTATAATTTTTGGCTAATTTTTTATTAAAGGTGTATTCTCAATTTGATTTTAAATTATAAGTGACATCTACCAAAATTTGTAGAACTAAATTAAGCCAAGACAAATTTAAACAATTTAATTATATAATTTTAAGGAATAATTGCCTGCTATTCGACTATGTTTGCCTGGTATAAAATAAAATTTTTAAATTCAATATTTAGTTTTTAATTGGAATTTTTTGATTTTTTCTTTTTGTTTTTATTATTAAATGCTACCTTCCTAATTATCAACAAAAAAAGAAGTAGTTTCCTATTTTTTTAATGAAGTGGGGGAGGGCTTCCCCTATTTTTTCTCTTTAGAAACAATTTCTTATTTGTTTAATAAGAATTTAAATTAAATATTACTTAGTTTCTTATTTTTTATCTATTTTAATTAGATATTTTTTCTCTTTTCTTTAGTATTGTTGGGGCTTAGTGTTGGGGTGGGGTCTGTAATTTAAAAGAATTTATTAAAAACAAATACATATATATAAATGGAAAATAAAAATTTGTTTTATTAAAGAAATATATTATTATATTAAAAAATATGTAATTTGTTCTTTTAATGTATTGTAGTAAAGTCATGTAAAACTCCTAATTAATACCTCCTTCAATTGTTTAAAAAGGTCTAAGTCCTATAATTTTTGGCTAATTTTTTATTAAAGGTGTATACTCAATTTGATTTTAAATTATAAGTGACATCTACCAAAATTTGTAGAACTAAATTAAGCCAAGACAAATTTAAACAATTTAATTATATAATTTTAAGGAATAATTCCCTACTATTCGACTATGTTTGCCTGGTATAAAATAAAATTTTTAAATTCAATATTTAGTTTTTAATTGGAATTTTTTGATTTTTTCTTTTTGTTTTTATTATTAAATGCTACCTTTCTAATTATCAACAAAAAAAGAAGTAGTTTCCTATTTTTTTAATGAAGTGGGGGAGGGCTTCCCCTATTTTTTCTCTTTAGAAACAATTTCTTATTTGTTTAATAAGAATTTAAATTAAATATTACTTAGTTTCTTATTTTTTATCTATTTTAATTAGATATTTTTTCTCTTTTCTTTAGTATTGTTGGGGCTTAGTGTTGGGGTGGGGTCTGTAATTTAAAAAAATTTATTAAAAACAAATACATATATATAAATGGAAAATAAAAATTTGTTTTATTAAAGAAATATATTATTATATTAAAAAATATGTAATTTGTTCTTTTAATGTATTGTAGTAAAGTCATGTAAAACTCCTAATTAATACCTCCTTCAATTGTTTAAAAAGGTCTAAGTCCTATAATTTTTGGCTAATTTTTTATTAAAGGTGTATACTCAATTTGATTTTAAATTATAAGTGACATCTACCAAAATTTGTAGAACTAAATTAAGCCAAGACAAATTTAAACAATTTAATTATATAATTTTAAGGAATAATTGCCTGCTATTCGACTATGTTTGCCTGGTATAAAATAAAATTTTTAAATTCAATATTTAGTTTTTAATTGGAATTTTTTGATTTTTTCTTTTTGTTTTTATTATTAAATGCTACCTTCCTAATTATCAACAAAAAAAGAAGTAGTTTCCTATTTTTTTAATGAAGTGGGGGAGGGCTTCCCCTATTTTTTCTCTTTAGAAACAATTTCTTATTTGTTTAATAAGAATTTAAATTAAATATTACTTAGTTTCTTATTTTTTATCTATTTTAATTAGATATTTTTTCTCTTTTCTTTAGTATTGTTGGGGCTTAGTGTTGGGGTGGGGTCTGTAATTTAAAAGAATTTATTAAAAACAAATACATATATATAAATGGAAAATAAAAATTTGTTTTATTAAAGAAATATATTATTATATTAAAAAATATGTAATTTGTTCTTTTAATGTATTGTAGTAAAGTCATGTAAAACTCCTAATTAATACCTCCTTCAATTGTTTGAAAAGGTCTAAGTCCTATAATTTTTGGCTAATTTTTTATTAAAGGTGTATACTCAATTTGATTTTAAATTATAAGTGACATCTACCAAAATTTGTAGAACTAAATTAAGCCAAGACAAATTTAAACAATTTAATTATATAATTTTAAGGAATAATTCCCTACTATTCGACTATGTTTGCCTGGTATAAAATAAAATTTTTAAATTCAATATTTAGTTTTTAATTGGAATTTTTTGATTTTTTCTTTTTGTTTTTATTATTAAATGCTACCTTCCTAATTATCAACAAAAAAAGAAGTAGTTTCCTATTTTTTTAATGAAGTGGGGGAGGGCTTCCCCTATTTTTTCTCTTTAGAAACAATTTCTTATTTGTTTAATAAGAATTTAAATTAAATATTACTTAGTTTCTTATTTTTTATCTATTTTAATTAGATATTTTTTCTCTTTTCTTTAGTATTGTTGGGGCTTAGTGTTGGGGTGGGGTCTGTAATTTAAAAAAATTTATTAAAAACAAATACATATATATAAATGGAAAATAAAAATTTGTTTTATTAAAGAAATATATTATTATATTAAAAAATATGTAATTTGTTCTTTTAATGTATTGTAGTAAAGTCATGTAAAACTCCTAATTAATACCTCCTTCAATTGTTTAAAAAGGTCTAAGTCCTATAATTTTTGGCTAATTTTTTATTAAAGGTGTATACTCAATTTGATTTTAAATTATAAGTGACATCTACCAAAATTTGTAGAACTAAATTAAGCCAAGACAAATTTAAACAATTTAATTATATAATTTTAAGGAATAATTCCCTACTATTCGACTATGTTTGCCTGGTATAAAATAAAATTTTTAAATTCAATATTTAGTTTTTAATTGGAATTTTTTGATTTTTTCTTTTTGTTTTTATTATTAAATGCTACGTTCCTAATTATCAACAAAAAAAGAAGTAGTTTCCTATTTTTTTAATGAAGTGGGGGAGGGCTTCCCCTATTTTTTCTCTTTAGAAACAATTTCTTATTTGTTTAATAAGAATTTAAATTAAATATTACTTAGTTTCTTATTTTTTATCTATTTTAATTAGATATTTTTTCTCTTTTCTTTAGTATTGTTGGGGCTTAGTGTTGGGGTGGGGTCTGTAATTTAAAAAAATTTATTAAAAACAAATACATATATATAAATGGAAAATAAAAATTTGTTTTATTAAAGAAATATATTATTATATTAAAAAATATGTAATTTGTTCTTTTAATGTATTGTAGTAAAGTCATGTGAAACTCCTAATTAATACCTCCTTCAATTGTTTAAAAAGGTCTAAGTCCTATAATTTTTGGCTAATTTTTTATTAAAGGTGTATACTCAATTTGATTTTAAATTATAAGTGACATCTACCAAAATTTGTAGAACTAAATTAAGCCAAGACAAATTTAAACAATTTAATTATATAATTTTAAGGAATAATTCCCTACTATTCGACTATGTTTGCCTGGTATAAAATAAAATTTTTAAATTCAATATTTAGTTTTTAATTGGAATTTTTTGATTTTTTCTTTTTGTTTTTATTATTAAATGCTACCTTCCTAATTATCAACAAAAAAAGAAGTAGTTTCCTATTTTTTTAATGAAGTGGGGGAGGGCTTCCCCTATTTTTTCTCTTTAGAAACAATTTCTTATTTGTTTAATAAGAATTTAAATTAAATATTACTTAGTTTCTTATTTTTTATCTATTTTAATTAGATATTTTTTTTCTTTTCTTTAGTATTGTTGGGGCTTAGTGTTGGGGTGGGGTCTGTAATTTAAAAGAATTTATTAAAAAGAAATACATATATATAAATGGAAAATAAAAATTTGTTTTATTAAAGAAATATGTTATTATATTAAAAAATATGTAATTTGTTCTTTTAATGTATTGTAGTAAAGTCATGTAAAACTCCTAATTAATACCTCCTTCAATTGTTTAAAAAGGTCTAAGTCCTATAATTTTTGGCTAATTTTTTATTAAAGGTGTATACTCAATTTGATTTTAAATTATAAGTGACATCTACCAAAATTTGTAGAACTAAATTAAGCCAAGACAAATTTAAACAATTTAATTATATAATTTTAAGGAATAATTCCCTACTATTCGACTATGTTTGCCTGGTATAAAATAAAATTTTTAAATTCAATATTTAGTTTTTAATTGGAATTTTTTGATTTTTTCTTTTTGTTTTTATTATTAAATGCTACCTTCCTAATTATCAACAAAAAAAGAAGTAGTTTCCTATTTTTTTAATGAAGTGGGGGAGGGCTTCCCCTATTTTTTCTCTTTAGAAACAATTTCTTATTTGTTTAATAAGAATTTAAATTAAATATTACTTAGTTTCTTATTTTTTATCTATTTTAATTAGATATTTTTTCTCTTTTCTTTAGTATTGTTGGGGCTTAGTGTTAGGGTGGGGTCTGTAATTTAAAAAAATTTATTAAAAACAAATACATATATATAAATGGAAAATAAAAATTTGTTTTATTAAAGAAATATATTATTATATTAAAAAATATGTAATTTGTTCTTTTAATGTATTGTAGTAAAGTCATGTAAAACTCCTAATTAATACCTCCTTCAATTGTTTAAAAAGGTCTAAGTCCTATAATTTTTGGCTAATTTTTTATTAAAGGTGTATACTCAATTTGATTTTAAATTATAAGTGACATCTACCAAAATTTGTAGAACTAAATTAAGCCAAGACAAATTTAAACAATTTAATTATATAATTTTAAGGAATAATTCCCTACTATTCGACTATGTTTGCCTGGTATAAAATAAAATTTTTAAATTCAATATTTAGTTTTTAATTGGAATTTTTTGATTTTTTCTTTTTGTTTTTATTATTAAATGCTACCTTCCTAATTATCAACAAAAAAAGAAGTAGTTTCCTATTTTTTTAATGAAGTGGGGGAGGGCTTCCCCTATTTTTTCTCTTTAGAAACAATTTCTTATTTGTTTAATAAGAATTTAAATTAAATATTACTTAGTTTCTTATATTTTATCTATTTTAATTAGATATTTTTTCTCTTTTCTTTAGTATTGTTGGGGCTTAGTGTTGGGGTGGGGTCTGTAATTTAAAAGAATTTATTAAAAACAAATACATATATATAAATGGAAAATAAAAATTTGTTTTATTAAAGAAATATATTATTATATTAAAAAATATGTAATTTGTTCTTTTAATGTATTGTAGTAAAGTCATGTAAAACTCCTAATTAATACCTCCTTCAATTATTTAAAAAGGTCTAAGTCCTATAATTTTTGGCTAATTTTTTATTAAAGGTGTATACTCAATTTGATTTTAAATTATAAGTGACATCTACCAAAATTTTAGGAACTAAATTAAGCCAAGACAAATTTAAACAATTTAATTATATAATTTTAAGGAATAATTCCCTGCTATTCGACTATGTTTGCCTGGTATAAAATAAAATTTTTAAATTCAATATTTAGTTTTTAATTGGAATTTTTTGATTTTTTCTTTTTGTTTTTATTATTAAATGCTACGTTCCTAATTATCAACAAAAAAAGAAGTAGTTTCCTATTTTTTTAATGAAGTGGGGGAGGGCTTCCCCTATTTTTTCTCTTTAGAAACAATTTCTTATTTGTTTAATAAGAATTTAAATTAAATATTACTTAGTTTCTTATATTTTATCTATTTTAATTAGATATTTTTTCTCTTTTCTTTAGTATTGTTGGGGCTTAGTGTTGGGGTGGGGTCTGTAATTTAAAAGAATTTATTAAAAACAAATACATATATATAAATGGAAAATAAAAATTTGTTTTATTAAAGAAATATATTATTATATTAAAAAATATGTAATTTGTTCTTTTAATGTATTGTAGTAAAGTCATGTAAAACTCCTAATTAATACCTCCTTCAAATGTTTAAAAAGGTCTAAGTCCTATAATTTTTGGCTAATTTTTTATTAAAGGTGTATACTCAATTTGATTTTAAATTATAAGTGACATCTACCAAAATTTGTAGAACTAAATTAAGCCAAGACAAATTTAAACAATTTAATTATATAATTTTAAGGAATAATTCCCTGCTATTCGACTATGTTTGCCTGGTATAAAATAAAATTTTTAAATTCAATATTTAGTTTTTAATTTGAATTTTTTGATTTTTTCTTTTTGTTTTTATTATTAAATGCTACCTTCCTAATTATCAACAAGAAAAGAAGTAGTTTCCTATTTTTTTAATGAAGTGGGGGAGGGCTTCCCCTATTTTTTCTCTTTAGAAACAATTTCTTATTTGTTTAATAAGAATTTAAATTAAATATTACTTAGTTTCTTATATTTTATCTATTTTAATTAGATATTTTTTCTCTTTTCTTTAGTATTGTTGGGGCTTAGTGTTGGGGTGGGGTCTGTAATTTAAAAGAATTTATTAAAAACAAATACATATATATAAATGGAAAATAAAAATTTGTTTTATTAAAGAAATATATTATTATATTAAAAAATATGTAATTTGTTCTTTTAATGTATTGTAGTAAAGTCATGTAAAACTCCTAATTAATACCTCCTTCAAATGTTTAAAAATGTCTAAGTCCTATAATTTTTGGCTAATTTTTTATTAAAGGTGTATACTCAATTTGATTTTAAATTATAAGTGACATCTACCAAAATTTGTAGAACTAAATTAAGCCAAGACAAATTTAAACAATTTAATTATATAATTTTAAGGAATAAATCCTTGCTATTCGACTATGTTTGCCTGGTATAAAATAAAATTTTAAAATTAAATTTTTAGTTTTTAATTGGAATTTTTTGATTTTTTCTTTTTGTTTTTAATATTTAATGCCACGTTCCTAATTATCAATAAAAAAAGAAGTAGTTTCCTATTTTTTTAATGAAGTGGGGGAGGGCTTCCCCTATTTTTTCTCTTTAGAAATAATTTCTTATTTGTTTAATAAGAATTTAAATTAAATATTACATAGTTTCTTATTTTTTATCTATTTTAATTAGATATTTTTTCTCTTTTCTTTAGTATTGTTGGGGCTTAGTGTTGGGGTGGGGTCTGTAATTTAAAAGAATTTATTAAAAACAAATACATATATATAAATGGAAAATAAAAATTTGTTTTATTAAAGAAATATATTATTATATTAAAAAATATGTAATTTGTTCTTTTAATGTATTGTAGTAAAGTCATGTAAAACTCCTAATTAATACCTCCTTCAATTGTTTAAAAAGGTCTAAGTCCTATAATTTTTGGCTAATTTTTTATTAAAGGTGTATACTCAATTTGGTTTTAAATTATAAGTGACATCTACCAAAATTTGTAGAACTAAATTAAGCCAAGACAAATTTAAACAATTTAATTATATAATTTTAAGGAATAATTCCCTGCTATTCGACTATGTTTGCCTGGTATAAAATAAAATTTTTAAATTCAATATTTAGTTTTTAATTGGAATTTTTTGATTTTTTCTTTTTGTTTTTATTATTAAATGCTACCTTCCTAATTATCAACAAAAAAAGAAGTAGTTTCCTATTTTTTTAATGAAGTGGGGGAGGGCTTCCCCTATTTTTTCTCTTTAGAAACAATTTCTTATTTGTTTAATAAGAATTTAAATTAAATATTACATAGTTTCTTATTTTTTATCTATTTTAATTAGATATTTTTTCTCTTTTCTTTAGTATTGTTGGGGCTTAGTGTTGGGGTGGGGTCTGTAATTTAAAAGAATTTATTAAAAACAAATACATATATATAAATGGAAAATAAAAATTTGTTTTATTAAAGAAATATATTATTATATTAAAAAATATGTAATTTGTTCTTTTAATGTATTGTAGTAAAGTCATGTAAAACTCCTAATTAATACCTCCTTCAATTGTTTAAAAAGGTCTAAGTCCTATAATTTTTGGCTAATTTTTTATTAAAGGTGTATACTCAATTTGGTTTTAAATTATAAGTGACATCTACCAAAATTTGTAGAACTAAATTAAGCCAAGACAAATTTAAACAATTTAATTATATAATTTTAAGGAATAATTCCCTGCTATTCGACTATGTTTGCCTGGTATAAAATAAAATTTTTAAATTCAATATCTAGTTTTTAATTGGAATTTTTTGATTTTTTCTTTTTGTTTTTATTATTAAATGCTACCTTCCTAATTATCAACAAAAAAAGAAGTAGTTTCCTATTTTTTTAATGAAGTGGGGGAGGGCTTCCCCTATTTTTTCTCTTTAGAAACAATTTCTTATTTGTTTAATAAGAATTTAAATTAAATATTACTTAGTTTCTTATATTTTATCTATTTTAATTAGATATTTTTTCTCTTTTCTTTAGTATTGTTGGGGCTTAGTGTTGGGGTGGGGTCTGTAATTTAAAAGAATTTATTAAAAACAAATACATATATATAAATGGAAAATAAAAATTTGTTTTATTAAAGAAATATATTATTATATTAAAAAATATGTAATTTGTTCTTTTAATGTATTGTAGTAAAGTCATGTAAAACTCCTAATTAATACCTCCTTCAAATGTTTAAAAAGGTCTAAGTCCTATAATTTTTGGCTAATTTTTTATTAAAGGTGTATACTCAATTTGATTTTAAATTATAAGTGACATCTACCAAAATTTGTAGAACTAAATTAAGCCAAGACAAATTTAAACAATTTAATTATATAATTTTAAGGAATAATTCCCTGCTATTCGACTATGTTTGCCTGGTATAAAATAAAATTTTTAAATTCAATATTTAGTTTTTAATTTGAATTTTTTGATTTTTTCTTTTTGTTTTTATTATTAAATGCTACCTTCCTAATTATCAACAAAAAAAGAAGTAGTTTCCTATTTTTTTAATGAAGTGGGGGAGGGCTTCCCCTATTTTTTCTCTTTAGAAACAATTTCTTATTTGTTTAATAAGAATTTAAATTAAATATTACTTAGTTTCTTATATTTTATCTAGTTTAATTAGATATTTTTTCTCTTTTCTTTAGTATTGTTGGGGCTTAGTGTTGGGGTGGGGTCTGTAATTTAAAAGAATTTATTAAAAACAAATACATATATATAAATGGAAAATAAAAATTTGTTTTATTAAAGAAATATATTATTATATTAAAAAATATGTAATTTGTTCTTTTAATGTATTGTAGTAAAGTCATGTAAAACTCCTAATTAATACCTCCTTCAAATGTTTAAAAAGGTCTAAGTCCTATAATTTTTGGCTAATTTTTTATTAAAGGTGTATACTCAATTTGATTTTAAATTATAAGTGACATCTACCAAAATTTGTAGAACTAAATTAAGCCAAGACAAATTTAAACAATTTAATTATATAATTTTAAGGAATAAATCCTTGCTATTCGACTATGTTTGCCTGGTATAAAATAAAATTTTAAAATTAAATTTTTAGTTTTTAATTGGAATTTTTTGATTTTTTCTTTTTGTTTTTAATATTTAATGCCACGTTCCTAATTATCAATAAAAAAAGAAGTAGTTTCCTATTTTTTTAATGAAGTGGGGGAGGGCTTCCCCTATTTTTTCTCTATAGAAATAATTTCTTATTTGTTTAATAAGAATTTAAATTAAATATTACATAGTTTCTTATTTTTTATCTATTTTAATTAGATATTTTTTCTCTTTTCTTTAGTATTGTTGGGGCTTAGTGTTGGGGTGGGGTCTGTAATTTAAAAGAATTTATTAAAAACAAATACATATATATAAATGGAAAATAAAAATTTGTTTTATTAAAGAAATATGTTATTATATTAAAAAATATGTATTTTTTTCTTTTAATGTATTGTAGTACAGTCATGTAAAACTGTTAATTAATACCTCCTTTAATTGTTTAAAAAGGTCTAAGCCCTATAATTTTTGGCTAATTTTTTATTAAAGGTGTATACTCAATTTGATTTTAAATTATAAATGACATCTACCAAAATTTTAGGAACTAAATTAAGCCAAGACAAATTTAAACAATTTAATTATATAATTTTAAGGAATAATTCCCTGCTATTCGACTATGTTTGCCTGGTATAAAATAAAATTTTTAAATTCAATATTTAGTTTTTAATTGGAATTTTTTGATTTTTTCTTTTTGTTTTTATTATTAAATGCTACCTTCCTAATTATCAACAAAAAAAGAAGTAGTTTCCTATTTTTTTAATGAAGTGGGGGAGGGCTTCCCCTATTTTTTCTCTTTAGAAACAATTTCTTATTTGTTTAATAAGAATTTAAATTAAATATTACATAGTTTCTTATTTTTTATCTATTTTAATTAGATATTTTTTCTCTTTTCTTTAGTATTGTTGGGGCTTAGTGTTGGGGGGGGGTCTGTAATTTAAAAGAATTTATTAAAAACAAATACATATATATAAATGGAAAATAAAAATTTGTTTTATTAAAGAAATATATTATTATATTAAAAAATATGTAATTTGTTCTTTTAATGTATTGTAGTAAAGTCATGTAAAACTCCTAATTAATACCTCCTTCAATTGTTTAAAAAGGTCTAAGTCCTATAATTTTTGGCTAATTTTTTATTAAAGGTGTATACTCAATTTGATTTTAAATTATAAGTGACATCTACCAAAATTTGTAGAACTAAATTAAGCCAAGACAAATTTAAACAATTTAATTATATAATTTTAAGGAATAATTCCCTGCTATTCGACTATGTTTACCTGGTATAAAATAAAATTTTTAAATTCAATATTTAGTTTTTAATTGGAATTTTTTGATTTTTTCTTTTTGTTTTTATTATTAAATGCTACCTTCCTAATTATCAACAAAAAAAGAAGTAGTTTCCTATTTTTTTAATAAAGTGGGGGAGGGCTTCCTCTATTTTTTCTCTTTAGAAACAATTTCTTATTTGTTTAATAAGAATTTAAATTAAATATTACTTAGTTTCTTATTTTTTATCTATTTTAATTAGATATTTTTTCTCTTTTCTTTAGTATTGTTGGGGCTTAGTGTTGGGGTGGGGTCTGTAATTTAAAAGAATTTATTAAAAACAAATACATATATATAAATGGAAAATAAAAATTTGTTTTATTAAAGAAATATATTATTATATTAAAAAATATGTAATTTGTTCTTTTAATGTATTGTAGTAAAGTCATGTAAAACTCCTAATTAATACCTCCTTCAAATGTTTAAAAAGGTCTAAGTCCTATAATTTTTGGCTAATTTTTTATTAAAGGTGTATACTCAATTTGATTTTAAATTATAAGTGACATCTACCAAAATTTGTAGAACTAAATTAAGCCAAGACAAATTTAAACAATTTAATTATATAATTTTAAGGAATAAATCCTTGCTATTCGACTATGTTTGCCTGGTATAAAATAAAATTTTAAAATTAAATTTTTAGTTTTTAATTGGAATTTTTTGATTTTTTCTTTTTGTTTTTAATATTTAATGCCACGTTCCTAATTATCAATAAAAAAAGAAGTAGTTTCCTATTTTTTTAATAAAGTGGGGGAGGGCTTCCTCTATTTTTTCTCTTTAGAAACAATTTCTTATTTGTTTAATAAGAATTTAAATTAAATATTACTTAGTTTCTTATTTTTTATCTATTTTAATTAGATATTTTTTCTCTTTTCTTTAGTATTGTTGGGGCTTAGTGTTGGGGGGGGGTCTGTAATTTAAAAGAATTTATTAAAAACAAATACATATATATAAATGGAAAATAAAAATTTGTTTTATTAAAGAAATATATTATTATATTAAAAAATATGTAATTTGTTCTTTTAATGTATTGTAGTAAAGTCATGTAAAACTCCTAATTAATACCTCCTTCAATTGTTTAAAAAGGTCTAAGTCCTATAATTTTTGGCTAATTTTTTATTAAAGGTGTATACTCAATTTGATTTTAAATTATAAGTGACATCTACCAAAATTTGTAGAACTAAATTAAGCCAAGACAAATTTAAACAATTTAATTATATAATTTTAAGGAATAATTCCCTGCTATTCGACTATGTTTACCTGGTATAAAATAAAATTTTTAAATTCAATATTTAGTTTTTAATTGGAATTTTTTGATTTTTTCTTTTTGTTTTTATTATTAAATGCTACCTTCCTAATTATCAACAAAAAAAGAAGTAGTTTCCTATTTTTTTAATAAAGTGGGGGAGGGCTTCCTCTATTTTTTCTCTTTAGAAACAATTTCTTATTTGTTTAATAAGAATTTAAATTAAATATTACTTAGTTTCTTATTTTTTATCTATTTTAATTAGATATTTTTTCTCTTTTCTTTAGTATTGTTGGGGCTTAGTGTTGGGGTGGGGTCTGTAATTTAAAAGAATTTATTAAAAACAAATACAT
Source organism: Dolichopus griseipennis (assembly GCA_963082915.1). Taxonomy (NCBI): domain Eukaryota; kingdom Metazoa; phylum Arthropoda; class Insecta; order Diptera; family Dolichopodidae; genus Dolichopus; species Dolichopus griseipennis. The sequence continues at coordinate 4,212,034 of OY720446.1, read as the reverse complement.
ATATATAAATGGAAAATAAAAATTTGTTTTATTAAAGAAATATATTATTATATTAAAAAATATGTAATTTGTTCTTTTAATGTATTGTAGTAAAGTCATGTAAAACTCCTAATTAATACCTCCTTCAAATGTTTAAAAAGGTCTAAGTCCTATAATTTTTGGCTAATTTTTTATTAAAGGTGTATACTCAATTTGATTTTAAATTATAAGTGACATCTACCAAAATTTGTAGAACTAAATTAAGCCAAGACAAATTTAAACAATTTAATTATATAATTTTAAGGAATAAATCCTTGCTATTCGACTATGTTTGCCTGGTATAAAATAAAATTTTAAAATTAAATTTTTAGTTTTTAATTGGAATTTTTTGATTTTTTCTTTTTGTTTTTAATATTTAATGCCACGTTCCTAATTATCAATAAAAAAAGAAGTAGTTTCCTATTTTTTTAATGAAGTGGGGGAGGGCTTCCCCTATTTTTTCTCTTTAGAAATAATTTCTTATTTGTTTAATAAGAATTTAAATTAAATATTACATAGTTTCTTATTTTTTATCTATTTTAATTAGATATTTTTTCTCTTTTCTTTAGTATTGTTGGGGCTTAGTGTTGGGGTGGGGTCTGTAATTTAAAAGAATTTATTAAAAACAAATACATATATATAAATGGAAAATAAAAATTTGTTTTATTAAAGAAATATATTATTATATTAAAAAATATGTAATTTGTTCTTTTAATGTATTGTAGTAAAGTCATGTAAAACTCCTAATTAATACCTCCTTCAATTGTTTAAAAAGGTCTAAGTCCTATAATTTTTGGCTAATTTTTTATTAAAGGTGTATACTCAATTTGGTTTTAAATTATAAGTGACATCTACCAAAATTTGTAGAACTAAATTAAGCCAAGACAAATTTAAACAATTTAATTATATAATTTTAAGGAATAATTCCCTGCTATTCGACTATGTTTGCCTGTGGCCTATTTCATAAATATTGACAAGTGACAATTTGACAAAATTGTCGCAATTGTCTGACATTTTTTTTATACAAAAATTTACAGGTGACAAAATTGTCATAACAATTTTATAAATTATAAATTACATAATTTTTAATCATAATTTTGTAAATTATAAATTACAAAATTTGTCATGACAATTTGTAAATTATAATTTATAAAATTCTCATGTAGATTTTGTAAGTGTATTTATTGACAAATTTTATATAAAATGAAATTTATAAATTTACATATTTGAAATCATGTGTCACAAATTGTCCGACAATTATGACAATTTTGTAAAATACAATTTTTTTTTTCGTTTCATAACAAAATTGACATAGAAATTACTGTGGACAAACCTTGACAAATTTTGTAGATTTTAAATTTGTTTATGAAACAGGAATTGACAATCTACAATTGTGTCTATTTTATTTTAAAACAAATATTTGACAATTGTCGACCTGTAATTTACAAATTTGTAATTTACAAAATTGTCACTTGTCAATATCTATGAAATAGGCCACTGGTATAAAATAAAATTTTTAAATTCAATATTTAGTTTTTAATTGGAATTTTTTGATTTTTTCTTTTTGTTTTTATTATTAAATGCTACCTTCCTAATTATCAACAAAAAAAGAAGTAGTTTCCTATTTTTTTAATAAAGTGGGGGAGGGCTTCCCCTATTTTTTCTCTTTAGAAACAATTTCTTATTTGTTTAATAAGAATTTAAATTAAATATTACTTAGTTTCTTATTTTTTATCTATTTTAATTAGATATTTTTTCTCTTTTCTTTAGTATTGTTGGGGCTTAGTGTTGGGGGGGGGTCTGTAATTTAAAAGAATTTATTAAAAACAAATACATATATATAAATGGAAAATAAAAATTTGTTTTATTAAAGAAATATATTATTATATTAAAAAATATGTAATTTGTTCTTTTAATGTATTGTAGTAAAGTCATGTAAAACTCCTAATTAATACCTCCTTCAATTGTTTAAAAAGGTCTAAGTCCTATAATTTTTGGCTAATTTTTTATTAAAGGTGTATACTCAATTTGATTTTAAATTATAAGTGACATCTACCAAAATTTGTAGAACTAAATTAAGCCAAGACAAATTTAAACAATTTAATTATATAATTTTAAGGAATAATTCCCTGCTATTCGACTATGTTTACCTGGTATAAAATAAAATTTTTAAATTCAATATTTAGTTTTTAATTGGAATTTTTTGATTTTTTCTTTTTGTTTTTATTATTAAATGCTACCTTCCTAATTATCAACAAAAAAAGAAGTAGTTTCCTATTTTTTTAATAAAGTGGGGGAGGGCTTCCTCTATTTTTTCTCTTTAGAAACAATTTCTTATTTGTTTAATAAGAATTTAAATTAAATATTACTTAGTTTCTTATTTTTTATCTATTTTAATTAGATATTTTTTCTCTTTTCTTTAGTATTGTTGGGGCTTAGTGTTGGGGTGGGGTCTGTAATTTAAAAGAATTTATTAAAAACAAATACATATATATAAATGGAAAATAAAAATTTGTTTTATTAAAGAAATATATTATTATATTAAAAAATATGTAATTTGTTCTTTTAATGTATTGTAGTAAAGTCATGTAAAACTCCTAATTAATACCTCCTTCAATTGTTTAAAAAGGTCTAAGTCCTATAATTTTTGGCTAATTTTTTATTAAAGGTGTATACTCAATTTGATTTTAAATTATAAGTGACATCTACCAAAATTTGTAGAACTAAATTAAGCCAAGACAAATTTAAACAATTTAATTATATAATTTTAAGGAATAATTCCCTGCTACTCGACTATGTTTGCCTGGTATAAAATAAAATTTTTAAATTCAATATTTAGTTTTTAATTGGAATTTTTTGATTTTTTCTTTTTGTTTTTATTATTAAATGCTACGTTCCTAATTATCAACAAAAAAAGAAGTAGTTTCCTATTTTTTTAATGAAGTGGGGGAGGGCTTCCCCTATTTTTTCTCTTTAGAAACAATTTCTTATTTGTTTAATAAGAATTTAAATTAAATATTACTTAGTTTCTTATTTTTTATCTATTTTAATTAGATATTTTTTCTCTTTTCTTTAGTATTGTTGGGGCTTAGTGTTGGGGTGGGGTCTGTAATTTAAAAGAATTTATTAAAAACAAATACATATATATAAATGGAAAATAAAAATTTGTTTTATTAAAGAAATATATTATTATATTAAAAAATATGTAATTTGTTCTTTTAATGTATTGTAGTAAAGTCATGTAAAACTCCTAATTAATACCTCCTTCAATTGTTTAAAAAGGTCTAAGTTCTATAATTTTTGGCTAATTTTTTATTAAAGGTGTATACTCAATTTGATTTTAAATTATAAGTGACATCTACCAAAATTTGTAGAACTAAATTAAGCCAAGACAAATTTAAACAATTTAATTATATAATTTTAAGGAATAATTCCCTGCTATTCGACTATGTTTGCCTGGTATAAAATAAAATTTTTAAATTCAATATTTAGTTTTTAATTGGAATTTTTTGATTTTTTCTTTTTGTTTTTATTATTAAATGCTACCTTCCTAATTATCAACAAAAAAAGAAGTAGTTTCCTATTTTTTTAATGAAGTGGGGGAGGGCTTCCCCTATTTTTTCTCTTTAGAAACAATTTCTTATTTGTTTAATAAGAATTTAAATTAAATATTACTTAGTTTCTTATTTTTTATCTATTTTAATTAGATATTTTTTCTCTTTTCTTTAGTATTGTTGGGGCTTAGTGTTGGGGTGGGGTCTGTAATTTAAAAGAATTTATTAAAAACAAATACATATATATAAATGGAAAATAAAAATTTGTTTTATTAAAGAAATATATTATTATATTAAAAAATATGTAATTTGTTCTTTTAATGTATTGTAGTAAAGTCATGTAAAACTCCTAATTAATACCTCCTTCAATTGTTTAAAAAGGTCTAAGTCCTATAATTTTTGGCTAATTTTTTATTAAAGGTGTATACTCAATTTGATTTTTAATTATAAGTGACATCTACCAAAATTTGTAGAACTAAATTAAGCCAAGACAAATTTAAACAATTTAATTATATAATTTTAAGGAATAATTCCCTGCTATTCGACTATGTTTGCCTGGTATAAAATAAAATTTTTAAATTCAATATTTAGTTTTTAATTGGAATTTTTTGATTTTTTCTTTTTGTTTTTATTATTAAATGCTACCTTCCTAATTATCAACAAAAAAAGAAGTAGTTTCCTATTTTTTTAATGAAGTGGGGGAGGGCTTCCCCTATTTTTTCTCTTTAGAAACAATTTCTTATTTGTTTAATAAGAATTTAAATTAAATATTACTTAGTTTCTTATTTTTTATCTATTTTAATTAGATATTTTTTCTCTTTTCTTTAGTATTGTTGGGGCTTAGTGTTGGGGTGGGGTCTGTAATTTAAAAGAATTTATTAAAAACAAATACATATATATAAATGGAAAATAAAAATTTGTTTTATTAAAGAAATATATTATTATATTAAAAAATATGTAATTTGTTCTTTTAATGTATTGTAGTAAAATCATGTAAAACTCCTAATTAATACCTCCTTCAATTGTTTAAAAAGATCTAAGTCCTATAATTTTTGGCTAATTTTTTATTAAAGGTGTATACTCAATTTGATTTTAAATTATAAGTGACATCTACCAAAATTTGTAGAACTAAATTAAGCCAAGACAAATTTAAACAATTTAATTATATAATTTTAAGGAATAATTCCCTGCTATTCGACTATGTTTGCCTGGTATAAAATAAAATTTTAAAATTAAATTTTTAGTTTTTAATTGGAATTTTTTGATTTTTTCTTTTTGTTTTTAATATTAAATGCTACCTTCCTAATTATCAACAAAAAAAGAAGTAGTTTCCTATTTTTTTAATGAAGTGGGGGAGGGCTTCCCCTATTTTTTCTCTTTAGAAACAATTTCTTATTTGTTTAATAAGAATTTAAATTAAATATTACATAGTTTCTTATTTTTTATCTATTTTAATTAGATATTTTTTCTCTTTTCTTTAGTATTGTTGGGGCTTAGTGTTGGGGTGGGGTCTGTAATTTAAAAGAATTTATTAAAAACAAATACATATATATAAATGGAAAATAAAAATTTGTTTTATTAAAGAAATATATTATTATATTAAAAAATATGTAATTTGTTCTTTTAATGTATTGTAGTAAAGTCATGTAAAACTCCTAATTAATACCTCCTTCAATTGTTTAAAAAGGTCTAAGTCCTATAATTTTTGGCTAATTTTTTATTAAAGGTGTATACTCAATTTGATTTTAAATTATAAGTGACATCTACCAAAATTTGTAGAACTAAATTAAGCCAAGACAAATTTAAACAATTTAATTATATAATTTTAAGGAATAATTCCCTGCTATTCAACTATGTTTGCCTGGTATAAAATAAAATTTTTAAATTCAATATTTAGTTTTTAATTGGAATTTTTTGATTTTTTCTTTTTGTTTTTATTATTAAATGCTACCTTCCTAATTATCAACAAAAAAAGAAGTAGTTTCCTATTTTTTTAATAAAGTGGGGGAGGGCTTCCCCTATTTTTTCTCTTTAGAAACAATTTCTTATTTGTTTAATAAGAATTTAAATTAAATATTACTTAGTTTCTTATTTTTTATCTATTTTAATTAGATATTTTTTCTCTTTTCTTTAGTATTGTTGGGGCTTAGTGTTGGGGGGGGGGTCTGTAATTTAAAAGAATTTATTAAAAACAAATACATATATATAAATGGAAAATAAAAATTTGTTTTATTAAAGAAATATATTATTATATTAAAAAATATGTAATTTGTTCTTTTAATGTATTGTAGTAAAGTCATGTAAAACTCCTAATTAATACCTCCTTCAATTGTTTAAAAAGGTCTAAGTCCTATAATTTTTGGCTAATTTTTTATTAAAGGTGTATACTCAATTTGATTTTAAATTATAAGTGACATCTACCAAAATTTGTAGAACTAAATTAAGCCAAGACAAATTTAAACAATTTAATTATATAATTTTAAGGAATAATTCCCTGCTATTCGACTATGTTTACCTGGTATAAAATAAAATTTTTAAATTCAATATCTAGTTTTTAATTGGAATTTTTTGATTTTTTCTTTTTGTTTTTATTATTAAATGCTACCTTCCTAATTATCAACAAAAAAAGAAGTAGTTTCCTATTTTTTTAATAAAGTGGGGGAGGGCTTCCCCTATTTTTTCTCTTTAGAAACAATTTCTTATTTGTTTAATAAGAATTTAAATTAAATATTACTTAGTTTCTTATTTTTTATCTATTTTAATTAGATATTTTTTCTCTTTTCTTTAGTATTGTTGGGGCTTAGTGTTGGGGTGGGGTCTGTAATTTAAAAGAATTTATTAAAAACAAATACATATATATAAATGGAAAATAAAAATTTGTTTTATTAAAGAAATATATTATTATATTAAAAAATATGTAATTTGTTCTTTTAATGTATTGTAGTAAAGTCATGTAAAACTCCTAATTAATACCTCCTTCAATTGTTTAAAAAGGTCTAAGTCCTATAATTTTTGGCTAATTTTTTATTAAAGGTGTATACTCAATTTGGTTTTAAATTATAAGTGACATCTACCAAAATTTGTAGAACTAAATTAAGCCAAGACAAATTTAAACAATTTAATTATATAATTTTAAGGAATAATTCCCTGCTATTCGACTATGTTTGCCTGGTATAAAATAAAATTTTTAAATTCAATATTTAGTTTTTAATTGGAATTTTTTGATTTTTTCTTTTTGTTTTTATTATTAAATGCTACCTTCCTAATTATCAACAAAAAAAGAAGTAGTTTCCTATTTTTTTAATGAAGTGGGGGAGGGCTTCCCCTATTTTTTCTCTTTAGAAACAATTTCTTATTTGTTTAATAAGAATTTAAATTAAATATTACATAGTTTCTTATTTTTTATCTATTTTAATTAGATATTTTTTCTCTTTTCTTTAGTATTGTTGGGGCTTAGTGTTGGGGTGGGGTCTGTAATTTAAAAGAATTTATTAAAAACAAATACATATATATAAATGGAAAATAAAAATTTGTTTTATTAAAGAAATATATTATTATATTAAAAAATATGTAATTTGTTCTTTTAATGTATTGTAGTAAAGTCATGTAAAACTCCTAATTAATACCTCCTTCAATTGTTTAAAAAGGTCTAAGTCCTATAATTTTTGGCTAATTTTTTATTAAAGGTGTATACTCAATTTGATTTTAAATTATAAGTGACATCTACCAAAATTTGTAGAACTAAATTAAGCCAAGACAAATTTAAACAATTTAATTATATAATTTTAAGGAATAATTCCCTGCTATTCAACTATGTTTGCCTGGTATAAAATAAAATTTTTAAATTCAATATTTAGTTTTTAATTGGAATTTTTTGATTTTTTCTTTTTGTTTTTATTATTAAATGCTACCTTCCTAATTATCAACAAAAAAAGAAGTAGTTTCCTATTTTTTTAATAAAGTGGGGGAGGGCTTCCCCTATTTTTTCTCTTTAGAAACAATTTCTTATTTGTTTAATAAGAATTTAAATTAAATATTACTTAGTTTCTTATTTTTTATCTATTTTAATTAGATATTTTTTCTCTTTTCTTTAGTATTGTTGGGGCTTAGTGTTGGGGGGGGGGGTCTGTAATTTAAAAGAATTTATTAAAAACAAATACATATATATAAATGGAAAATAAAAATTTGTTTTATTAAAGAAATATATTATTATATTAAAAAATATGTAATTTGTTCTTTTAATGTATTGTAGTAAAGTCATGTAAAACTCCTAATTAATACCTCCTTCAATTGTTTAAAAAGGTCTAAGTCCTATAATTTTTGGCTAATTTTTTATTAAAGGTGTATACTCAATTTGATTTTAAATTATAAGTGACATCTACCAAAATTTGTAGAACTAAATTAAGCCAAGACAAATTTAAACAATTTAATTATATAATTTTAAGGAATAATTCCCTGCTACTCGACTATGTTTGCCTGGTATAAAATAAAATTTTTAAATTCAATATTTAGTTTTTAATTGGAATTTTTTGATTTTTTCTTTTTGTTTTTATTATTAAATGCTACGTTCCTAATTATCAACAAAAAAAGAAGTAGTTTCCTATTTTTTTAATGAAGTGGGGGAGGGCTTCCCCTATTTTTTCTCTTTAGAAACAATTTCTTATTTGTTTAATAAGAATTTAAATTAAATATTACTTAGTTTCTTATTTTTTATCTATTTTAATTAGATATTTTTTCTCTTTTCTTTAGTATTGTTGGGGCTTAGTGTTGGGGTGGGGTCTGTAATTTAAAAGAATTTATTAAAAACAAATACATATATATAAATTAAAAATAAAAATTTGTTTTATTAAAGAAATATATTATTATATTAAAAAATATGTAATTTGTTCTTTTAATGTATTGTAGTAAAGTCATGTAAAACTCCTAATTAATACCTCCTTCAATTGTTTAAAAAGGTCTAAGTCCTATAATTTTTTGCTAATTTTTTATTAAAGGTGTATACTCAATTTGATTTTAAATTATAAGTGACATCTACCAAAATTTGTAGAACTAAATTAAGCCAAGACAAATTTAAACAATTTAATTATATAATTTTAAGGAATAATTCCCTGCTATTCGACTATGTTTGCCTGGTATAAAATAAAATTTTTAAATTCAATATTTAGTTTTTAATTGGAATTTTTTGATTTTTTCTTTTTGTTTTTATTATTAAATGCTACGTTCCTAATTATCAACAAAAAAAGAAGTAGTTTCCTATTTTTTTAATGAAGTGGGGGAGGGCTTCCCCTATTTTTTCTCTTTAGAAACAATTTCTTATTTGTTTAATAAGAATTTAAATTAAATATTACTTAGTTTCTTATTTTTTATCTATTTTAATTAGATATTTTTTCTCTTTTCTTTAGTATTGTTGGGGCTTAGTGTTGGGGTGGGGTCTGTAATTTAAAAGAATTTATTAAAAACAAATACATATATATAAATGGAAAATAAAAATTTGTTTTATTAAAGAAATATATTATTATATTAAAAAATATGTAATTTGTTCTTTTAATGTATTGTAGTAAAGTCATGTAAAACTCCTAATTAATACCTCCTTCAATTGTTTAAAAAGGTCTAAGTCCTATAATTTTTGGCTAATTTTTTATTAAAGGTGTATACTCAATTTGATTTTAAATTATAAGTGACATCTACCAAAATTTGTAGAACTAAATTAAGCCAAGACAAATTTAAACAATTTAATTATATAATTTTAAGGAATAATTCCCTGCTATTCGACTATGTTTGCCTGGTATAAAATAAAATTTTTAAATTCAATATTTAGTTTTTAATTGGAATTTTTTGATTTTTTCTTTTTGTTTTTATTATTAAATGCTACGTTCCTAATTATCAACAAAAAAAGAAGTAGTTTCCTATTTTTTTAATGAAGTGGGGGAGGGCTTCCCCTATTTTTTCTCTTTAGAAACAATTTCTTATTTGTTTAATAAGAATTTAAATTAAATATTACTTAGTTTCTTATTTTTTATCTATTTTAATTAGATATTTTTTCTCTTTTCTTTAGTATTGTTGGGGCTTAGTGTTGGGGTGGGGTCTGTAATTTAAAAGAATTTATTAAAAACAAATACATATATATAAATGGAAAATAAAAATTTGTTTTATTAAAGAAATATATTATTATATTAAAAAATATGTAATTTGTTCTTTTAATGTATTGTAGTAAAGTCATGTAAAACTCCTAATTAATACCTCCTTCAATTGTTTAAAAAGGTCTAAGTCCTATAATTTTTGGCTAATTTTTTATTAAAGGTGTATACTCAATTTGATTTTAAATTATAAGTGACATCTACCAAAATTTGTAGAACTAAATTAAGCCAAGACAAATTTAAACAATTTAATTATATAATTTTAAGGAATAATTCCCTGCTATTCGACTATGTTTGCCTGGTATAAAATAAAATTTTTAAATTCAATATTTAGTTTTTAATTGGAATTTTTTGATTTTTTCTTTTTGTTTTTATTATTAAATGCTACCTTCCTAATTATCAACAAAAAAAGAAGTAGTTTCCTTTTTTTTTAATGAAGTGGGGGAGGGCTTCCCCTATTTTTTCTCTTTAGAAACAATTTCTTATTTGTTTAATAAGAATTTAAATTAAATATTACTTAGTTTCTTATTTTTTATCTATTTTAATTAGATATTTTTTCTCTTTTCTTTAGTATTGTTGGGGCTTAGTGTTGGGGTGGGGTCTGTAATTTAAAAGAATTTATTAAAAACAAATACATATATATAAATGGAAAATAAAAATTTGTTTTATTAAAGAAATATATTATTATATTAAAAAATATGTAATTTGTTCTTTTAATGTATTGTAGTAAAGTCATGTAAAACTCCTAATTAATACCTCCTTCAATTGTTTAAAAAGGTCTAAGTCCTATAATTTTTGGCTAATTTTTTATTAAAGGTGTATACTCAATTTGATTTTAAATTATAAGTGACATCTACCAAAATTTGTAGAACTAAATTAAGCCAAGACAAATTTAAACAATTTAATTATATAATTTTAAGGAATAATTCCCTGCTATTCGACTATGTTTGCCTGGTATAAAATAAAATTTTTAAATTCAATATTTAGTTTTTAATTGGAATTTTTTGATTTTTTCTTTTTGTTTTTATTATTAAATGCTACCTTCCTAATTATCAACAAAAAAAGAAGTAGTTTCCTATTTTTTTAATGAAGTGGGGGAGGGCTTCCCCTATTTTTTCTCTTTAGAAACAATTTCTTATTTGTTTAATAAGAATTTAAATTAAATATTACTTAGTTTCTTATTTTTTATCTATTTTAATTAGATATTTTTTCTCTTTTCTTTAGTATTGTTGGGGCTTAGTGTTGGGGTGGGGTCTGTAATTTAAAAGAATTTATTAAAAACAAATACATATATATAAATGGAAAATAAAAATTTGTTTTATTAAAGAAATATATTATTATATTAAAAAATATGTAATTTGTTCTTTTAATGTATTGTAGTAAAATCATGTAAAACTCCTAATTAATACCTCCTTCAATTGTTTAAAAAGATCTAAGTCCTATAATTTTTGGCTAATTTTTTATTAAAGGTGTATACTCAATTTGATTTTAAATTATAAGTGACATCTACCAAAATTTGTAGAACTAAATTAAGCCAAGACAAATTTAAACAATTTAATTATATAATTTTAAGGAATAATTGCCTGCTATTCGACTATGTTTGCCTGGTATAAAATAAAATTTTTAAATTCAATATTTAGTTTTTAATTGGAATTTTTTGATTTTTTCTTTTTGTTTTTATTATTAAATGCTACCTTCCTAATTATCAACAAAAAAAGAAGTAGTTTCCTATTTTTTTAATGAAGTGGGGGAGGGCTTCCCCTATTTTTTCTCTTTAGAAACAATTTCTTATTTGTTTAATAAGAATTTAAATTAAATATTACTTAGTTTCTTATTTTTTATCTATTTTAATTAGATATTTTTTCTCTTTTCTTTAGTATTGTTGGGGCTTAGTGTTGGGGTGGGGTCTGTAATTTAAAAGAATTTATTAAAAACAAATACATATATATAAATGGAAAATAAAAATTTGTTTTATTAAAGAAATATATTATTATATTAAAAAATATGTAATTTGTTCTTTTAATGTATTGTAGTAAAGTCATGTAAAACTCCTAATTAATACCTCCTTCAATTGTTTAAAAAGGTCTAAGTCCTATAATTTTTGGCTAATTTTTTATTAAAGGTGTATACTCAATTTGATTTTAAATTATAAGTGACATCTACCAAAATTTGTAGAACTAAATTAAGCCAAGACAAATTTAAACAATTTAATTATATAATTTTAAGGAATAATTCCCTGCTATTCGACTATGTTTGCCTGGTATAAAATAAAATTTTTAAATTCAATATTTAGTTTTTAATTGGAATTTTTTGATTTTTTCTTTTTGTTTTTATTATTAAATGCTACCTTCCTAATTATCAACAAAAAAAGAAGTAGTTTCCTATTTTTTTAATGAAGTGGGGGAGGGCTTCCCCTATTTTTTCTCTTTAGAAACAATTTCTTATTTGTTTAATAAGAATTTAAATTAAATATTACTTAGTTTCTTATTTTTTATCTATTTTAATTAGATATTTTTTCTCTTTTCTTTAGTATTGTTGGGGCTTAGTGTTGGGGTGGGGTCTGTAATTTAAAAGAATTTATTAAAAACAAATACATATATATAAATGGAAAATAAAAATTTGTTTTATTAAAGAAATATATTATTATATTAAAAAATATGTAATTTGTTCTTTTAATGTATTGTAGTAAAATCATGTAAAACTCCTAATTAATACCTCCTTCAATTGTTTAAAAAGATCTAAGTCCTATAATTTTGGGCTAATTTTTTATTAAAGGTGTATACTCAATTTGATTTTAAATTATAAGTGACATCTACCAAAATTTGTAGAACTAAATTAAGCCAAGACAAATTTAAACAATTTAATTATATAATTTTAAGGAATAATTGCCTGCTATTCGACTATGTTTGCCTGGTATAAAATAAAATTTTTAAATTCAATATTTAGTTTTTAATTGGAATTTTTTGATTTTTTCTTTTTGTTTTTATTATTAAATGCTACCTTCCTAATTATCAACAAAAAAAGAAGTAGTTTCCTATTTTTTTAATGAAGTGGGGGAGGGCTTCCCCTATTTTTTCTCTTTAGAAACAATTTCTTATTTGTTTAATAAGAATTTAAATTAAATATTACTTAGTTTCTTATTTTTTATCTATTTTAATTAGATATTTTTTTTCTTTTCTTTAGTATTGTTGGGGCTTAGTGTTGGGGTGGGGTCTGTAATTTAAAAGAATTTATTAAAAACAAATACATATATATAAATGGAAAATAAAAATTTGTTTTATTAAAGAAATATGTTATTATATTAAAAAATATGTAATTTGTTCTTTTAATGTATTGTAGTAAAGTCATGTAAAACTCCTAATTAATACCTCCTTCAATTGTTTAAAAAGGTCTAAGTCCTATAATTTTTGGCTAATTTTTTATTAAAGGTGTATACTCAATTTGATTTTAAATTATAAGTGACATCTACCAAAATTTGTAGAACTAAATTAAGCCAAGACAAATTTAAACAATTTAATTATATAATTTTAAGGAATAATTGCCTGCTATTCGACTATGTTCGCCTGGTATAAAATAAAATTTTTAAATTCAATATTTAGTTTTTAATTGGAATTTTTTGATTTTTTCTTTTTGTTTTTATTATTAAATGCTACCTTCCTAATTATCAACAAAAAAAGAAGTAGTTTCCTATTTTTTTAATGAAGTGGGGGAGGGCTTCCCCTATTTTTTCTCTTTAGAAACAATTTCTTATTTGTTTAATAAGAATTTAAATTAAATATTACTTAGTTTCTTATTTTTTATCTATTTTAATTAGATATTTTTTCTCTTTTCTTTAGTATTGTTGGGGCTTAGTGTTGGGGTGGGGTCTGTAATTTAAAAAAATTTATTAAAAACAAATACATATATATAAATGGAAAATAAAAATTTGTTTTGTTAAAGAAATATATTATTATATTAAAAAATATGTAATTTGTTCTTTTAATGTATTGTAGTAAAGTCATGTAAAACTCCTAATTAATACCTCCTTCAATTGTTTAAAAAGGTCTAAGTCCTATAATTTTTGGCTAATTTTTTATTAAAGGTGTATACTCAATTTGATTTTAAATTATAAGTGACATCTACCAAAATTTGTAGAACTAAATTAAGCCAAGACAAATTTAAACAATTTAATTATATAATTTTAAGGAATAATTCCCTACTATTCGACTATGTTTGCCTGGTATAAAATAAAATTTTTAAATTCAATATTTAGTTTTTAATTGGAATTTTTTGATTTTTTCTTTTTGTTTTTATTATTAAATGCTACCTTCCTAATTATCAACAAAAAAAGAAGTAGTTTCCTATTTTTTTAATGAAGTGGGGGAGGGCTTCCCCTATTTTTTCTCTTTAGAAACAATTTCTTATTTGTTTAATAAGAATTTAAATTAAATATTACTTAGTTTCTTATTTTTTATCTATTTTAATTAGATATTTTTTCTCTTTTCTTTAGTATTGTTGGGGCTTAGTGTTGGGGTGGGGTCTGTAATTTAAAAGAATTTATTAAAAACAAATACATATATATAAATGGAAAATAAAAATTTGTTTTATTAAAGAAATATATTATTATATTAAAAAATATGTAATTTGTTCTTTTAATGTATTGTAGTAAAGTCATGTAAAACTCCTAATTAATACCTCCTTCAATTGTTTAAAAAGGTCTAAGTCCTATAATTTTTGGCTAATTTTTTATTAAAGGTGTATACTCAATTTGATTTTAAATTATAAGTGACATCTACCAAAATTTGTAGAACTAAATTAAGCCAAGACAAATTTAAACAATTTAATTATATAATTTTAAGGAATAATTCCCTGCTATTCGACTATGTTTGCCTGGTATAAAATAAAATTTTTAAATTCAATATTTAGTTTTTAATTGGAATTTTTTGATTTTTTCTTTTTGTTTTTATTATTAAATGCTACGTTCCTAATTATCAACAAAAAAAGAAGTAGTTTCCTATTTTTTTAATGAAGTGGGGGAGGGCTTCCCCTATTTTTTCTCTTTAGAAACAATTTCTTATTTGTTTAATAAGAATTTAAATTAAATATTACTTAGTTTCTTATATTTTATCTATTTTAATTAGATATTTTTTCTCTTTTCTTTAGTATTGTTGGGGCTTAGTGTTGGGGTGGGGTCTGTAATTTAAAAGAATTTATTAAAAACAAATACATATATATAAATGGAAAATAAAAATTTGTTTTATTAAAGAAATATATTATTATATTAAAAAATATATAATTTGTTCTTTTAATGTATTGTAGTAAAGTCATGTAAAACTCCTAATTAATACCTCCTTCAATTGTTTAAAAAGGTCTAAGTCCTATAATTTTTGGCTAATTTTTTATTAAAGGTGTATACTCAATTTGATTTTAAAGTATAAGTGACATCTACCAAAATTTGTAGAACTAAATTAAGCCAAGACAAATTTAAACAATTTAATTATATAATTTTAAGGAATAATTCCCTGCTATTCGACTATGTTTGCCTGGTATAAAATAAAATTTTTAAATTCAATATTTAGTTTTTAATTGGAATTTTTTGATTTTTTCTTTTTGTTTTTATTATTAAATGCTACCTTCCTAATTATCAACAAAAAAAGAAGTAGTTTCCTATTTTTTTAATGAAGTGGGGGAGGGCTTCCCCTATTTTTTCTCTTTAGAAACAATTTCTTATTTGTTTAATAAGAATTTAAATTAAATATTACTTAGTTTCTTATTTTTTATCTATTTTAATTAGATATTTTTTCTCTTTTCTTTAGTATTGTTGGGGCTTAGTGTTGGGGTGGGGTCTGTAATTTAAAAGAATTTATTAAAAACAAAAACATATATATAAATGGAAAATAAAAATTTGTTTTATTAAAGAAATATATTATTATATTAAAAAATATGTAATTTGTTCTTTTAATGTATTGTAGTAAAGTCATGTAAAACTCCTAATTAATACCTCCTTCAATTGTTTAAAAAGGTCTAAGTCCTATAATTTTTGGCTAATTTTTTATTAAAGGTGTATACTCAATTTGATTTTAAATTATAAGTGACATCTACCAAAATTTGTAGAACTAAATTAAGCCAAGACAAATTTAAACAATTTAATTATATAATTTTAAGGAATAATTCCCTGCTATTCGACTATGTTTGCCTGGTATAAAATAAAATTTTTAAATTCAATATTTAGTTTTTAATTGGAATTTTTTGATTTTTTCTTTTTGTTTTTATTATTAAATGCTACGTTCCTAATTATCAACAAAAAAAGAAGTAGTTTCCTATTTTTTTAATGAAGTGGGGGAGGGCTTCCCCTATTTTTTCTCTTTAGAAACAATTTCTTATTTGTTTAATAAGAATTTAAATTAAATATTACTTAGTTTCTTATTTTTTATCTATTTTAATTAGATATTTTTTCTCTTTTCTTTAGTATTGTTGGGGCTTAGTGTTGGGGTGGGGTCTGTAATTTAAAAGAATTTATTAAAAACAAATACATATATATAAATGGAAAATAAAAATTTGTTTTATTAAAGAAATATATTATTATATTAAAAAATATGTAATTTGTTCTTTTAATGTATTGTAGTAAAGTCATGTAAAACTCCTAATTAATACCTCCTTCAATTGTTTAAAAAGGTCTAAGTCCTATAATTTTTGGCTAATTTTTTATTAAAGGTGTATACTCAATTTGATTTTAAATTATAAGTGACATCTACCAAAATTTGTAGAACTAAATTAAGCCAAGACAAATTTAAACAATTTAATTATATAATTTTAAGGAATAATTCCCTGCTATTCGACTATGTTTGCCTGGTATAAAATAAAATTTTTAAATTCAATATTTAGTTTTTAATTGGAATTTTTTGATTTTTTCTTTTTGTTTTTATTATTAAATGCTACGTTCCTAATTATCAACAAAAAAAGAAGTAGTTTCCTATTTTTTTAATAAAGTGGGGGAGGGCTTCCCCTATTTTTTCTCTTTAGAAACAATTTCTTATTTGTTTAATAAGAATTTAAATTAAATATTACTTAGTTTCTTATTTTTTATCTATTTTAATTAGATATTTTTTCTCTTTTCTTTAGTATTGTTGGGGCTTAGTGTTGGGGTGGGGTCTGTAATTTAAAAGAATTTATTAAAAACAAATACATATATATAAATGGAAAATAAAAATTTGTTTTATTAAAGAAATATATTATTATATTAAAAATTATGTAATTTGTTCTTTTAATGTATTGTAGTAAAGTCATGTAAAACTCCTAATTAATACCTCCTTCAATTGTTTAAAAAGGTCTAAGTCCTATAATTTTTGGCTAATTTTTTATTAAAGGTGTATACTCAATTTGATTTTAAATTATAAGTGACATCTACCAAAATTTGTAGAACTAAATTAAGCCAAGACAAATTTAAACAATTTAATTATATAATTTTAAGGAATAATTCCCTGCTATTCGACTATGTTTGCCTGGTATAAAATAAAATTTTTAAATTCAATATTTAGTTTTTAATTGGAATTTTTTGATTTTTTCTTTTTGTTTTTATTATTAAATGCTACGTTCCTAATTATCAACAAAAAAAGAAGTAGTTTCCTATTTTTTTAATGAAGTGGGGGAGGGCTTCCCCTATTTTTTCTCTTTAGAAACAATTTCTTATTTGTTTAATAAGAATTTAAATTAAATATTACTTAGTTTCTTATTTTTTATCTATTTTAATTAGATATTTTTTCTCTTTTCTTTAGTATTGTTGGGGCTTAGTGTTGGGGTGGGGTCTGTAATTTAAAAGAATTTATTAAAAACAAATACATATATATAAATGGAAAATAAAAATTTGTTTTATTAAAGAAATATATTATTATATTAAAAAATATGTAATTTGTTCTTTTAATGTATTGTAGTAAAGTCACGTAAAACTCCTAATTAATACCTCCTTCAATTGTTTAAAAAGGTCTAAGTCCTATAATTTTTGGCTAATTTTTTATTAAAGGTGTATACTCAATTTGATTTTAAATTATAAGTGACATCTACCAAAATTTGTAGAACTAAATTAAGCCAAGACAAATTTAAACAATTTAATTATATAATTTTAAGGAATAATTGCCTGCTATTCGACTATGTTTGCCTGGTATAAAATAAAATTTTTAAATTCAATATTTAGTTTTTAATTGGAATTTTTTGATTTTTTCTTTTTGTTTTTATTATTAAATGCTACCTTCCTAATTATCAACAAAAAAAGAAGTAGTTTCCTATTTTTTTAATGAAGTGGGGGAGGGCTTCCCCTATTTTTTCTCTTTAGAAACAATTTCTTATTTGTTTAATAAGAATTTAAATTAAATATTACTTAGTTTCTTATTTTTTATCTATTTTAATTAGATATTTTTTCTCTTTTCTTTAGTATTGTTGGGGCTTAGTGTTGGGGTGGGGTCTGTAATTTAAAAGAATTTATTAAAAACAAATACATATATATAAATGGAAAATAAAAATTTGTTTTATTAAAGAAATATATTATTATATTAAAAAATATGTAATTTGTTCTTTTAATGTATTGTAGTAAAGTCATGTAAAACTCCTAATTAATACCTCCTTCAATTGTTTAAAAAGGTCTAAGTCCTATAATTTTTGGCTAATTTTTTATTAAAGGTGTATACTCAATTTGATTTTAAATTATAAGTGACATCTACCAAAATTTGTAGAACTAAATTAAGCCAAGACAAATTTAAACAATTTAATTATATAATTTTAAGGAATAATTCCCTGCTATTCGACTATGTTTGCCTGGTATAAAATAAAATTTTTAAATTCAATATTTAGTTTTTAATTGGAATTTTTTGATTTTTTCTTTTTGTTTTTATTATTAAATGCTACGTTCCTAATTATCAACAAAAAAAGAAGTAGTTTCCTATTTTTTTAATGAAGTGGGGGAGGGCTTCCCCTATTTTTTCTCTTTAGAAACAATTTCTTATTTGTTTAATAAGAATTTAAATTAAATATTACTTAGTTTCTTATTTTTTATCTATTTTAATTAGATATTTTTTCTCTTTTCTTTAGTATTGTTGGGGCTTAGTGTTGGGGTGGGGTCTGTAATTTAAAAGAATTTATTAAAAACAAATACATATATATAAATGGAAAATAAAAATTTGTTTTATTAAAGAAATATATTATTATATTAAAAAATATGTAATTTGTTCTTTTAATGTATTGTAGTAAAGTCACGTAAAACTCCTAATTAATACCTCCTTCAATTGTTTAAAAAGGTCTAAGTCCTATAATTTTTGGCTAATTTTTTATTAAAGGTGTATACTCAATTTGATTTTAAATTATAAGTGACATCTACCAAAATTTGTAGAACTAAATTAAGCCAAGACAAATTTAAACAATTTAATTATATAATTTTAAGGAATAATTCCCTACTATTCGACTATGTTTGCCTGGTATAAAATAAAATTTTTAAATTCAATATTTAGTTTTTAATTGGAATTTTTTGATTTTTTCTTTTTGTTTTTATTATTAAATGCTACCTTCCTAATTATCAACAAAAAAAGAAGTAGTTTCCTATTTTTTTAATGAAGTGGGGGAGGGCTTCCCCTATTTTTTCTCTTTAGAAACAATTTCTTATTTGTTTAATAAGAATTTAAATTAAATATTACTTAGTTTCTTATTTTTTATCTATTTTAATTAGATATTTTTTCTCTTTTCTTTAGTATTGTTGGGGCTTAGTGTTGGGGTGGGGTCTGTAATTTAAAAGAATTTATTAAAAACAAATACATATATATAAATGGAAAATAAAAATTTGTTTTATTAAAGAAATATATTATTATATTAAAAAATATGTAATTTGTTCTTTTAATGTATTGTAGTAAAGTCATGTAAAACTCCTAATTAATACCTCCTTCAATTGTTTAAAAAGGTCTAAGTCCTATAATTTTTGGCTAATTTTTTATTAAAGGTGTATACTCAATTTGATTTTAAATTATAAGTGACATCTACCAAAATTTGTAGAACTAAATTAAGCCAAGACAAATTTAAACAATTTAATTATATAATTTTAAGGAATAATTCCCTGCTATTCGACTATGTTTGCCTGGTATAAAATAAAATTTTTAAATTCAATATTTAGTTTTTAATTGGAATTTTTTGATTTTTTCTTTTTGTTTTTATTATTAAATGCTACGTTCCTAATTATCAACAAAAAAAGAAGTAGTTTCCTATTTTTTTAATGAAGTGGGGGAGGGCTTCCCCTATTTTTTCTCTTTAGAAACAATTTCTTATTTGTTTAATAAGAATTTAAATTAAATATTACTTAGTTTCTTATTTTTTATCTATTTTAATTAGATATTTTTTCTCTTTTCTTTAGTATTGTTGGGGCTTAGTGTTGGGGTGGGGTCTGTAATTTAAAAGAATTTATTAAAAACAAATATATATATATAAATGGAAAATAAAAATTTGTTTTATTAAAGAAATATGTTATTATATTAAAAAATATGTAATTTGTTCTTTTAATGTATTGTAGTAAAGTCACGTAAAACTCCTAATTAATACCTCCTTCAATTGTTTAAAAAGGTCTAAGTCCTATAATTTTTGGCTAATTTTTTATTAAAGGTGTATACTCAATTTGATTTTAAATTATAAGTGACATCTACCAAAATTTGTAGAACTAAATTAAGCCAAGACAAATTTAAACAATTTAATTATATAATTTTAAGGAATAATTCCCTGCTATTCGACTATGTTTGCCTGGTATAAAATAAAATTTTTAAATTCAATATTTAGTTTTTAATTGGAATTTTTTGATTTTTTCTTTTTGTTTTTATTATTAAATGCTACCTTCCTAATTATCAACAAAAAAAGAAGTAGTTTCCTATTTTTTTAATGAAGTGGGGGAGGGCTTCCCCTATTTTTTCTCTTTAGAAACAATTTCTTATTTGTTTAATAAGAATTTAAATTAAATATTACTTAGTTTCTTATTTTTTATCTATTTTAATTAGATATTTTTTCTCTTTTCTTTAGTATTGTTGGGGCTTAGTGTTGGGGTGGGGTCTGTAATTTAAAAGAATTTATTAAAAACAAATACATATATATAAATGGAAAATAAAAATTTGTTTTATTAAAGAAATATATTATTATATTAAAAAATATGTAATTTGTTCTTTTAATGTATTGTAGTAAAGTCATGTAAAACTCCTAATTAATACCTCCTTCAATTGTTTAAAAAGGTCTAAGTCCTATAATTTTTGGCTAATTTTTTATTAAAGGTGTATACTCAATTTGATTTTAAATTATAAGTGACATCTACCAAAATTTGTAGAACTAAATTAAGCCAAGACAAATTTAAACAATTTAATTATATAATTTTAAGGAATAATTCCCTGCTATTCGACTATGTTTGCCTGGTATAAAATAAAATTTTTAAATTCAATATTTAGTTTTTAATTGGAATTTTTTGATTTTTTCTTTTTGTTTTTATTATTAAATGCTACCTTCCTAATTATCAACAAAAAAAGAAGTAGTTTCCTATTTTTTTAATGAAGTGGGGGAGGGCTTCCCCTATTTTTTCTCTTTAGAAACAATTTCTTATTTGTTTAATAAGAATTTAAATTAAATATTACTTAGTTTCTTATTTTTTATCTATTTTAATTAGATATTTTTTCTCTTTTCTTTAGTATTGTTGGGGCTTAGTGTTGGGGTGGGGTCTGTAATTTAAAAGAATTTATTAAAAACAAATACATATATATAAATGGAAAATAAAAATTTGTTTTATTAAAGAAATATATTATTATATTAAAAAATATGTAATTTGTTCTTTTAATGTATTGTAGTAAAGTCATGTAAAACTCCTAATTAATACCTCCTTCAATTGTTTAAAAAGGTCTAAGTCCTATAATTTTTGGCTAATTTTTTATTAAAGGTGTATACTCAATTTGATTTTAAATTATAAGTGACATCTACCAAAATTTGTAGAACTAAATTAAGCCAAGACAAATTTAAACAATTTAATTATATAATTTTAAGGAATAATTCCCTGCTATTCGACTATGTTTGCCTGGTATAAAATAAAATTTTTAAATTCAATATTTAGTTTTTAATTGGAATTTTTTGATTTTTTCTTTTTGTTTTTATTATTAAATGCTACCTTCCTAATTATCAACAAAAAAAGAAGTAGTTTCCTATTTTTTTAATGAAGTGGGGGAGGGCTTCCCCTATTTTTTCTCTTTAGAAACAATTTCTTATTTGTTTAATAAGAATTTAAATTAAATATTACTTAGTTTCTTATTTTTTATCTATTTTAATTAGATATTTTTTCTCTTTTCTTTAGTACTGTTGGGGCTTAGTGTTGGGGTGGGGTCTGTAATTTAAAAGAATTTATTAAAAACAAATACATATATATAAATGGAAAATAAAAATTTGTTTTATTAAAGAAATATATTATTATATTAAAAAATATGTAATTTGTTCTTTTAATGTATTGTAGTAAAGTCATGTAAAACTCCTAATTAATACCTCCTTCAATTGTTTAAAAAGGTCTAAGTCCTATAATTTTTGGCTAATTTTTTATTAAAGGTGTATACTCAATTTGATTTTAAATTATAAGTGACATCTACCATAATTTGTAGAACTAAATTAAGCCAAGACAAATTTAAACAATTTAATTATATAATTTTAAGGAATAATTCCCTGCTATTCGACTATGTTTGCCTGGTATAAAATAAAATTTTTAAATTCAATATTTAGTTTTTAATTGGAATTTTTTGATTTTTTCTTTTTGTTTTTATTATTAAATGCTACCTTCCTAATTATCAACAAAAAAAGAAGTAGTTTCCTATTTTTTTAATGAAGTGGGGGAGGGCTTCCCCTATTTTTTCTCTTTAGAAACAATTTCTTATTTGTTTAATAAGAATTTAAATTAAATATTACTTAGTTTCTTATTTTTTATCTATTTTAATTAGATATTTTTTCTCTTTTCCTTAGTATTGTTGGGGCTTAGTGTTGGGGTGGGGTCTGTAATTTAAAAGAATTTATTAAAAACAAATACATATATATAAATGGAAAATAAAAATTTGTTTTATTAAAGAAATATATTATTATATTAAAAAATATGTAATTTGTTCTTTTAATGTATTGTAGTAAAGTCATGTAAAACTCCTAATTAATACCTCCTTCAATTGTTTAAAAAGGTCTAAGTCCTATAATTTTTGGCTAATTTTTTATTAAAGGTGTATACTCAATTTGATTTTAAATTATAAGTGACATCTACCAAAATTTGTAGAACTAAATTAAGCCAAGACAAATTTAAACAATTTAATTATATAATTTTAAGGAATAATTCCCTGCTATTCGACTATGTTTGCCTGGTATAAAATAAAATTTTTAAATTCAATATTTAGTTTTTAATTGGAATTTTTTGATTTTTTCTTTTTGTTTTTATTATTAAATGCTACGTTCCTAATTATCAACAAAAAAAGAAGTAGTTTCCTATTTTTTTAATGAAGTGGGGGAGGGCTTCCCCTATTTTTTCTCTTTAGAAACAATTTCTTATTTGTTTAATAAGAATTTAAATTAAATATTACTTAGTTTCTTATTTTTTATCTATTTTAATTAGATATTTTTTCTCTTTTCTTTAGTATTGTTGGGGCTTAGTGTTGGGGTGGGGTCTGTAATTTAAAAGAATTTATTAAAAACAAATACATATATATAAATGGAAAATAAAAATTTGTTTTATTAAAGAAATATATTATTATATTAAAAAATATGTAATTTGTTCTTTTAATGTATTGTAGTAAAGTCACGTAAAACTCCTAATTAATACCTCCTTCAATTGTTTAAAAAGGTCTAAGTCCTATAATTTTTGGCTAATTTTTTATTAAAGGTGTATACTCAATTTGATTTTAAATTATAAGTGACATCTACCAAAATTTGTAGAACTAAATTAAGCCAAGACAAATTTAAACAATTTAATTATATAATTTTAAGGAATAATTCCCTGCTATTCGACTATGTTTGCCTGGTATAAAATAAAATTTTTAAATTCAATATTTAGTTTTTAATTGGAATTTTTTGATTTTTTCTTTTTGTTTTTAATATTTAATGCCACGTTCCTAATTATCAATAAAAAAAGAAGTAGTTTCCTATTTTTTTTAATGAAGTGGGGGAGGGCTTCCCCTATTTTTTCTCTTTAGAAATAATTTCTTATTTGTTTAATAAGAATTTAAATTAAATATTACATAGTTTCTTATTTTTTATCTATTTTAATTAGATATTTTTTCTCTTTTCTTTAGTATTGTTGGGGCTTAGTGTTGGGGTGGGGTCTGTAATTTAAAAGAATTTATTAAAAACAAATACATATATATAAATGGAAAATAAAAATTTGTTTTATTAAAGAAATATGTTATTATATTAAAAAATATGTATTTTTTTCTTTTAATGTATTGTAGTACAGTCATGTAAAACTGCTAATTAATACCTCCTTTAATTGTTTAAAAAGGTCTAAGCCCTATAATTTTTGGCTAATTCTTTTAGTAAAAGTGCCTACTTAATTTAATTTTAAATTATAATTGACATCTACCAAAATTTTAGGAACTAAATTAAGTCAAGACAAATTTAAACAATTTAATTATATAATTTTAAGGAATAAATCCTTGCTATTCGACTATGTTTGCCTGGTATAAATAAAATTTTAAAATTCAATTTTTAGTTTTTAATTGGAATTTTTTGATTTTTTCTTTTTGTTTTTAATATTTAATGCCACGTTCCTAATATCAATAAAAAAAGAAGTAGTTTCCTATTTTTTTAATGAAGTGGGGGAGGGCTTCCCCTATTTTTTCTCTTTAGAAATAATTTCTTATTTGTTTAATAAGAATTTAAATTAAATATTACATAGTTTCTTATTTTTTATCTATTTTAATTAGATATTTTTTCTCTTTTCTTTAGTATTGTTGGGGCTTAGTGTTGGGGTGGGGTCTGTAATTTAAAAGAATTTATTAAAAACAAATACATATATATAAATGGAAAATAAAAATTTGTTTTATTAATGAAATATGTTATTATATTAAAAAATATGTATTTTTTTCTTTTAATGTATTGTAGTAAAGTCATGTAAAACTCCTAATTAATACCTCCTTCAATTGTTTAAAAAGGTCTAAGTCCTATAATTTTTGGCTAAATTTTTATTAAAGGTGTATACTCAATTTGGTTTTAAATTATAAGTGACATCTACCAAAATTTGTAGAACTAAATTAAGCCAAGACAAATTTAAACAATTTAATTATATAATTTTAAGGAATAATTCCCTGCTATTCGACTATGTTTGCCTGGTATAAAATAAAATTTTTAAATTCAATATTTAGTTTTTAATTGGAATTTTTTGATTTTTTCTTTTTGTTTTTATTATTAAATGCTACGTTCCTAATTATCAACAAAAAAAGAAGTAGTTTCCTATTTTTTTAATGAAGTGGGGGAGGGCTTCCCCTATTTTTTCTCTTTAGAAACAATTTCTTATTTGTTTAATAAGAATTTAAATTAAATATTACTTAGTTTCTTATTTTTTATCTATTTTAATTAGATATTTTTTCTCTTTTCTTTAGTATTGTTGGGGCTTAGTGTTGGGGTGGGGTCTGTAATTTAAAAGAATTTATTAAAAACAAACACATATATATAAATGGAAAATAAAAATTTGTTTTATTAAAGAAATA
Organism: Dolichopus griseipennis; assembly: GCA_963082915.1. NCBI lineage: Eukaryota > Metazoa > Arthropoda > Insecta > Diptera > Dolichopodidae > Dolichopus > Dolichopus griseipennis. The sequence continues at coordinate 4,186,627 of OY720446.1, read as the reverse complement.
TATTATTATATTAAAAAATATGTAATTTGTTCTTTTAATGTATTGTAGTAAAGTCATGTAAAACTCCTAATTAATACCTCCTTCAATTGTTTAAAAAGGTCTAAGTCCTATAATTTTTGGCTAATTTTTTATTAAAGGTGTATACTCAATTTGATTTTAAATTATAAGTGACATCTACCAAAATTTGTAGAACTAAATTAAGCCAAGACAAATTTAAACAATTTAATTATATAATTTTAAGGAATAATTCCCTGCTATTCGACTATGTTTGCCTGGTATAAAATAAAATTTTTAAATTCAATATTTAGTTTTTAATTGGAATTTTTTGATTTTTTCTTTTTGTTTTTATTATTAAATGCTACGTTCCTAATTATCAACAAAAAAAGAAGTAGTTTCCTATTTTTTTAATGAAGTGGGGGAGGGCTTCCCCTATTTTTTCTCTTTAGAAACAATTTCTTATTTGTTTAATAAGAATTTAAATTAAATATTACTTAGTTTCTTATTTTTTATCTATTTTAATTAGATATTTTTTCTCTTTTCTTTAGTATTGTTGGGGCTTAGTGTTGGGGTGGGGTCTGTAATTTAAAAGAATTTATTAAAAACAAATACATATATATAAATGGAAAATAAAAATTTGTTTTATTAAAGAAATATATTATTATATTAAAAAATATGTAATTTGTTCTTTTAATGTATTGTAGTAAAGTCATGTAAAACTCCTAATTAATACCTCCTTCAATTGTTTAAAAAGGTCTAAGTCCTATAATTTTTGGCTAATTTTTTATTAAAGGTGTATACTCAATTTGATTTTAAATTATAAGTGACATCTACCAAAATTTGTAGAACTAAATTAAGCCAAGACAAATTTAAACAATTTAATTATATAATTTTAAGGAATAATTCCCTGCTATTCGACTATGTTTGCCTGGTGTAAAATAAAATTTTTAAATTCAATATTTAGTTTTTAATTGGAATTTTTTGATTTTTTCTTTTTGTTTTTATTATTAAATGCTACCTTCCTAATTATCAACAAAAAAAGAAGTAGTTTCCTATTTTTTTAATGAAGTGGGGGAGGGCTTCCCCTATTTTTTCTCTTTAGAAACAATTTCTTATTTGTTTAATAAGAATTTAAATTAAATATTACTTAGTTTCTTATTTTTTATCTATTTTAATTAGATATTTTTTCTCTTTTCTTTAGTATTGTTGGGGCTTAGTGTTGGGGTGGGGTCTGTAATTTAAAAGAATTTATTAAAAACAAATACATATATATAAATGGAAAATAAAAATTTGTTTTATTAAAGAAATATATTATTATATTAAAAAATATGTAATTTGTTCTTTTAATGTATTGTAGTAAAGTCATGTAAAACTCCTAATTAATACCTCCTTCAATTGTTTAAAAAGGTCTAAGTCCTATAATTTTTGGCTAATTTTTTATTAAAGGTGTATACTCAATTTGATTTTAAATTATAAGTGACATCTACCAAAATTTGTAGAACTAAATTAAGCCAAGACAAATTTAAACAATTTAATTATATAATTTTAAGGAATAATTCCCTGCTATTCGACTATGTTTGCCTGGTATAAAATAAAATTTTTAAATTCAATATTTAGTTTTTAATTGGAATTTTTTGATTTTTTCTTTTTGTTTTTATTATTAAATGCTACGTTCCTAATTATCAACAAAAAAAGAAGTAGTTTCCTATTTTTTTAATAAAGTGGGGGAGGGCTTCCCCTATTTTTTCTCTTTAGAAACAATTTCTTATTTGTTTAATAAGAATTTAAATTAAATATTACTTAGTTTCTTATTTTTTATCTATTTTAATTAGATATTTTTTCTCTTTTCTTTAGTATTGTTGGGGCTTAGTGTTGGGGTGGGGTCTGTAATTTAAAAGAATTTATTAAAAACAAATACATATATATAAATGGAAAATAAAAATTTGTTTTATTAAAGAAATATATTATTATATTAAAAATTATGTAATTTGTTCTTTTAATGTATTGTAGTAAAGTCATGTAAAACTCCTAATTAATACCTCCTTCAATTGTTTAAAAAGGTCTAAGTCCTATAATTTTTGGCTAATTTTTTATTAAAGGTGTATACTCAATTTGATTTTAAATTATAAGTGACATCTACCAAAATTTGTAGAACTAAATTAAGCCAAGACAAATTTAAACAATTTAATTATATAATTTTAAGGAATAATTCCCTGCTATTCGACTATGTTTGCCTGGTATAAAATAAAATTTTTAAATTCAATATTTAGTTTTTAATTGGAATTTTTTGATTTTTTCTTTTTGTTTTTATTATTAAATGCTACGTTCCTAATTATCAACAAAAAAAGAAGTAGTTTCCTATTTTTTTAATAAAGTGGGGGAGGGCTTCCCCTATTTTTTCTCTTTAGAAACAATTTCTTATTTGTTTAATAAGAATTTAAATTAAATATTACTTAGTTTCTTATTTTTTATCTATTTTAATTAGATATTTTTTCTCTTTTCTTTAGTATTGTTGGGGCTTAGTGTTGGGGTGGGGTCTGTAATTTAAAAGAATTTATTAAAAACAAATACATATATATAAATGGAAAATAAAAATTTGTTTTATTAAAGAAATATATTATTATATTAAAAAATATGTAATTTGTTCTTTTAATGTATTGTAGTAAAGTCACGTAAAACTCCTAATTAATACCTCCTTCAATTGTTTAAAAAGGTCTAAGTCCTATAATTTTTGGCTAATTTTTTATTAAAGGTGTATACTCAATTTGATTTTAAATTATAAGTGACATCTACCAAAATTTGTAGAACTAAATTAAGCCAAGACAAATTTAAACAATTTAATTATATAATTTTAAGGAATAATTCCCTGCTATTCGACTATGTTTGCCTGGTATAAAATAAAATTTTTAAATTCAATATTTAGTTTTTAATTGGAATTTTTTGATTTTTTCTTTTTGTTTTTATTATTAAATGCTACGTTCCTAATTATCAACAAAAAAAGAAGTAGTTTCCTATTTTTTTAATGAAGTGGGGGAGGGCTTCCCCTATTTTTTCTCTTTAGAAACAATTTCTTATTTGTTTAATAAGAATTTAAATTAAATATTACTTAGTTTCTTATTTTTTATCTATTTTAATTAGATATTTTTTCTCTTTTCTTTAGTATTGTTGGGGCTTAGTGTTGGGGTGGGGTCTGTAATTTAAAAGAATTTATTAAAAACAAATACATATATATAAATGGAAAATAAAAATTTGTTTTATTAAAGAAATATATTATTATATTAAAAAATATGTAATTTGTTCTTTTAATGTATTGTAGTAAAGTCATGTAAAACTCCTAATTAATACCTCCTTCAATTGTTTAAAAAGGTCTGAGTCCTATAATTTTTGGCTAATTTTTTATTAAAGGTGTATACTCAATTTGATTTTAAATTATAAGTGACATCTACCAAAATTTGTAGAACTAAATTAAACCAAGACAAATTTAAACAATTTAATTATATAATTTTAAGGAATAATTCTCTGCTATTCGACTATGTTTGCCTGGTATAAAATAAAATTTTTAAATTCAATATTTAGTTTTTAATTGGAATTTTTTGATTTTTTCTTTTTGTTTTTATTATTAAATGCTACCTTCCTAATTATCAACAAAAAAAGAAGTAGTTTCCTATTTTTTTAATGAAGTGGGGGAGGGCTTCCCCTATTTTTTCTCTTTAGAAACAATTTCTTATTTGTTTAATAAGAATTTAAATTAAATATTACTTAGTTTCTTATTTTTTATCTATTTTAATTAGATATTTTTTCTCTTTTCTTTAGTATTGTTGGGGCTTAGTGTTGGGGTGGGGTCTGTAATTTAAAAGAATTTATTAAAAACAAATACATATATATAAATGGAAAATAAAAATTTGTTTTATTAAAGAAATATATTATTATATTAAAAAATATGTAATTTGTTCTTTTAATGTATTGTAGTAAAGTCATGTAAAACTCCTAATTAATACCTCCTTCAATTGTTTAAAAAGGTCTAAGTCCTATAATTTTTGGCTAATTTTTTATTAAAGGTGTATACTCAATTTGATTTTAAATTATAAGTGACATCTACCAAAATTTGTAGAACTAAATTAAGCCAAGACAAATTTAAACAATTTAATTATATAATTTTAAGGAATAATTCCCTGCTATTCGACTATGTTTGCCTGGTATAAAATAAAATTTTTAAATTCAATATTTAGTTTTTAATTGGAATTTTTTGATTTTTTCTTTTTGTTTTTATTATTAAATGCTACCTTCCTAATTATCAACAAAAAAAGAAGTAGTTTCCTATTTTTTTAATGAAGTGGGGGAGGGCTTCCCCTATTTTTTCTCTTTAGAAACAATTTCTTATTTGTTTAATAAGAATTTAAATTAAATATTACTTAGTTTCTTATTTTTTATCTATTTTAATTAGATATTTTTTCTCTTTTCTTTAGTATTGTTGGGGCTTAGTGTTGGGGTGGGGTCTGTAATTTAAAAGAATTTATTAAAAACAAATACATATATATAAATGGAAAATAAAAATTTGTTTTATTAAAGAAATATATTATTATATTAAAAAATATGTAATTTGTTCTTTTAATGTATTGTAGTAAAGTCACGTAAAACTCCTAATTAATACCTCCTTCAATTGTTTAAAAAGGTCTAAGTCCTATAATTTTTGGCTAATTTTTTATTAAAGGTGTATACTCAATTTGATTTTAAATTATAAGTGACATCTACCAAAATTTGTAGAACTAAATTAAGCCAAGACAAATTTAAACAATTTAATTATATAATTTTAAGGAATAATTCCCTGCTATTCGACTATGTTTGCCTGGTATAAAATAAAATTTTTAAATTCAATATTTAGTTTTTAATTGGAATTTTTTGATTTTTTCTTTTTGTTTTTATTATTAAATGCTACCTTCCTAATTATCAACAAAAAAAGAAGTAGTTTCCTATTTTTTTAATGAAGTGGGGGAGGGCTTCCCCTATTTTTTCTCTTTAGAAACAATTTCTTATTTGTTTAATAAGAATTTAAATTAAATATTACTTAGTTTCTTATTTTTTATCTATTTTAATTAGATATTTTTTCTCTTTTCTTTAGTATTGTTGGGGCTTAGTGTTGGGGTGGGGTCTGTAATTTAAAAGAATTTATTAAAAACAAATACATATATATAAATGGAAAATAAAAATTTGTTTTATTAAAGAAATATATTATTATATTAAAAAATATGTAATTTGTTCTTTTAATGTATTGTAGTAAAGTCATGTAAAACTCCTAATTAATACCTCCTTCAATTGTTTAAAAAGGTCTAAGTCCTATAATTTTTGGCTAATTTTTTATTAAAGGTGTATACTCAATTTGATTTTAAATTATAAGTGACATCTACCAAAATTTGTAGAACTAAATTAAGCCAAGACAAATTTAAACAATTTAATTATATAATTTTAAGGAATAATTCCCTGCTATTCGACTATGTTTGCCTGGTATAAAATAAAATTTTTAAATTCAATATTTAGTTTTTAATTGGAATTTTTTGATTTTTTCTTTTTGTTTTTATTATTAAATGCTACCTTCCTAATTATCAACAAAAAAAGAAGTAGTTTCCTATTTTTTTAATGAAGTGGGGGAGGGCTTCCCCTATTTTTTCTCTTTAGAAACAATTTCTTATTTGTTTAATAAGAATTTAAATTAAATATTACTTAGTTTCTTATTTTTTATCTATTTTAATTAGATATTTTTTCTCTTTTCTTTAGTATTGTTGGGGCTTAGTGTTGGGGTGGGGTCTGTAATTTAAAAGAATTTATTAAAAACAAATACATATATATAAATGGAAAATAAAAATTTGTTTTATTAAAGAAATATATTATTATATTAAAAAATATGTAATTTGTTCTTTTAATGTATTGTAGTAAAGTCATGTAAAACTCCTAATTAATACCTCCTTCAATTGTTTAAAAAGGTCTAAGTCCTATAATTTTTGGCTAATTTTTTATTAAAGGTGTATACTCAATTTGATTTTAAATTATAAGTGACATCTACCAAAATTTGTAGAACTAAATTAAGCCAAGACAAATTTAAACAATTTAATTATATAATTTTAAGGAATAATTCCCTGCTATTCGACTATGTTTGCCTGGTATAAAATAAAATTTTTAAATTCAATATTTAGTTTTTAATTGGAATTTTTTGATTTTTTCTTTTTGTTTTTATTATTAAATGCTACGTTCCTAATTATCAACAAAAAAAGAAGTAGTTTCCTATTTTTTTAATGAAGTGGGGGAGGGCTTCCCCTATTTTTTCTCTTTAGAAACAATTTCTTATTTGTTTAATAAGAATTTAAATTAAATATTACTTAGTTTCTTATTTTTTATCTATTTTAATTAGATATTTTTTCTCTTTTCTTTAGTATTGTTGGGGCTTAGTGTTGGGGTGGGGTCTGTAATTTAAAAGAATTTATTAAAAACAAATACATATATATAAATGGAAAATAAAAATTTGTTTTATTAAAGAAATATATTATTATATTAAAAAATATGTAATTTGTTCTTTTAATGTATTGTAGTAAAGTCACGTAAAACTCCTAATTAATACCTCCTTCAATTGTTTAAAAAGGTCTAAGTCCTATAATTTTTGGCTAATTTTTTATTAAAGGTGTATACTCAATTTGATTTTAAATTATAAGTGACATCTACCAAAATTTGTAGAACTAAATTAAGCCAAGACAAATTTAAACAATTTAATTATATAATTTTAAGGAATAATTCCCTGCTATTCGACTATGTTTGCCTGGTATAAAATAAAATTTTTAAATTCAATATTTAGTTTTTAATTGGAATTTTTTGATTTTTTCTTTTTGTTTTTATTATTAAATGCTACCTTCCTAATTATCAACAAAAAAAGAAGTAGTTTCCTATTTTTTTAATGAAGTGGGGGAGGGCTTCCCCTATTTTTTCTCTTTAGAAACAATTTCTTATTTGTTTAATAAGAATTTAAATTAAATATTACTTAGTTTCTTATTTTTTATCTATTTTAATTAGATATTTTTTCTCTTTTCTTTAGTATTGTTGGGGCTTAGTGTTGGGGTGGGGTCTGTAATTTAAAAGAATTTATTAAAAACAAATACATATATATAAATGGAAAATAAAAATTTGTTTTATTAAAGAAATATATTATTATATTAAAAAATATGTAATTTGTTCTTTTAATGTATTGTAGTAAAGTCATGTAAAACTCCTAATTAATACCTCCTTCAATTGTTTAAAAAGGTCTAAGTCCTATAATTTTTGGCTAATTTTTTATTAAAGGTGTATACTCAATTTGATTTTAAATTATAAGTGACATCTACCAAAATTTGTAGAACTAAATTAAGCCAAGACAAATTTAAACAATTTAATTATATAATTTTAAGGAATAATTCCCTGCTATTCGACTATGTTTGCCTGGTATAAAATAAAATTTTTAAATTCAATATTTAGTTTTTAATTGGAATTTTTTGATTTTTTCTTTTTGTTTTTATTATTAAATGCTACGTTCCTAATTATCAACAAAAAAAGAAGTAGTTTCCTATTTTTTTAATGAAGTGGGGGAGGGCTTCCCCTATTTTTTCTCTTTAGAAACAATTTCTTATTTGTTTAATAAGAATTTAAATTAAATATTACTTAGTTTCTTATTTTTTATCTATTTTAATTAGATATTTTTTCTCTTTTCTTTAGTATTGTTGGGGCTTAGTGTTGGGGTGGGGTCTGTAATTTAAAAGAATTTATTAAAAACAAATACATATATATAAATGGAAAATAAAAATTTGTTTTATTAAAGAAATATATTATTATATTAAAAAATATGTAATTTGTTCTTTTAATGTATTGTAGTAAAGTCATGTAAAACTCCTAATTAATACCTCCTTCAATTGTTTAAAAAGGTCTAAGTCCTATAATTTTTGGCTAATTTTTTATTAAAGGTGTATACTCAATTTGATTTTAAATTATAAGTGACATCTACCAAAATTTGTAGAACTAAATTAAGCCAAGACAAATTTAAACAATTTAATTATATAATTTTAAGGAATAATTCCCTGCTATTCGACTATGTTTGCCTGGTATAAAATAAAATTTTTAAATTCAATATTTAGTTTTTAATTGGAATTTTTTGATTTTTTCTTTTTGTTTTTATTATTAAATGCTACGTTTCTAATTATCAACAAAAAAAGAAGTAGTTTCCTATTTTTTTAATGAAGTGGGGGAGGGCTTCCCCTATTTTTTCTCTTTAGAAACAATTTCTTATTTGTTTAATAAGAATTTAAATTAAATATTACTTAGTTTCTTATTTTTTATCTATTTTAATTAGATATTTTTTCTCTTTTCTTTAGTATTGTTGGGGCTTAGTGTTGGGGTGGGGTCTGTAATTTAAAAGAATTTATTAAAAACAAATACATATATATAAATGGAAAATAAAAATTTGTTTTATTAAAGAAATATATTATTATATTAAAAAATATGTAATTTGTTCTTTTAATGTATTGTAGTAAAGTCATGTAAAACTCCTAATTAATACCTCCTTCAATTGTTTAAAAAGGTCTAAGTCCTATAATTTTTGGCTAATTTTTTTATTAAAGGTGTATACTCAATTTGATTTTAAATTATAAGTGACATCTACCAAAATTTGTAGAACTAAATTAAGCCAAGACAAATTTAAACAATTTAATTATATAATTTTAAGGAATAATTCCCTGCTATTCGACTATGTTTGCCTGGTATAAAATAAAATTTTAAAATTCAATATTTAGTTTTTAATTGGAATTTTTTGATTTTTTCTTTTTGTTTTTATTATTAAATGCTACGTTCCTAATTATCAACAAAAAAAGAAGTAGTTTCCTATTTTTTTAATGAAGTGGGGGAGGGCTTCCCCTATTTTTTCTCTTTAGAAACAATTTCTTATTTGTTTAATAAGAATTTAAATTAAATATTACTTAGTTTCTTATTTTTTATCTATTTTAATTAGATATTTTTTCTCTTTTCTTTAGTATTGTTGGGGCTTAGTGTTGGGGTGGGGTCTGTAATTTAAAAGAATTTATTAAAAACAAATACATATATATAAATGGAAAATAAAAATTTGTTTTATTAAAGAAATATATTATTATATTAAAAAATATGTAATTTGTTCTTTTAATGTATTGTAGTAAAGTCATGTAAAACTCCTAACTAATACCTCCTTCAATTGTTTAAAAAGGTCTAAGTCCTATAATTTTTGGCTAATTTTTTATTAAAGGTGTATACTCAATTTGATTTTAAATTATAAGTGACATCTACCAAAATTTGTAGAACTAAATTAAGCCAAGACAAATTTAAACAATTTAATTATATAATTTTAAGGAATAATTCCCTGCTATTCGACTATGTTTGCCTGGTATAAAATAAAATTTTTAAATTCAATATTTAGTTTTTAATTGGAATTTTTTGATTTTTTCTTTTTGTTTTTATTATTAAATGCTACCTTCCTAATTATCAACAAAAAAAGAAGTAGTTTCCTATTTTTTTAATGAAGTGGGGGAGGGCTTCCCCTATTTTTTCTCTTTAGAAACAATTTCTTATTTGTTTAATAAGAATTTAAATTAAATATTACTTAGTTTCTTATTTTTTATCTATTTTAATTAGATATTTTTTCTCTTTTCTTTAGTATTGTTGGGGCTTAGTGTTGGGGTGGGGTCTGTAATTTAAAAGAATTTATTAAAAACAAATACATATATATAAATGGAAAATAAAAATTTGTTTTATTAAAGAAATATATTATTATATTAAAAAATATGTAATTTGTTCTTTTAATGTATTGTAGTAAAGTCATGTAAAACTCCTAACTAATACCTCCTTCAATTGTTTAAAAAGGTCTAAGTCCTATAATTTTTGGCTAATTTTTTATTAAAGGTGTATACTCAATTTGATTTTAAATTATAAGTGACATCTACCAAAATTTGTAGAACTAAATTAAGCCAAGACAAATTTAAACAATTTAATTATATAATTTTAAGGAATAATTCCCTGCTATTCGACTATGTTTGCCTGGTATAAAATAAAATTTTTAAATTCAATATTTAGTTTTTAATTGGAATTTTTTGATTTTTTCTTTTTGTTTTTATTATTAAATGCTACGTTCCTAATTATCAACAAAAAAAGAAGTAGTTTCCTATTTTTTTAATGAAGTGGGGGAGGGCTTCCCCTATTTTTTCTCTTTAGAAACAATTTCTTATTTGTTTAATAAGAATTTAAATTAAATATTACTTAGTTTCTTATTTTTTATCTATTTTAATTAGATATTTTTTCTCTTTTCTTTAGTATTGTTGGGGCTTAGTGTTGGGGTGGGGTCTGTAATTTAAAAGAATTTATTAAAAACAAATACATATATATAAATGGAAAATAAAAATTTGTTTTATTAAAGAAATATATTATTATATTAAAAAATATGTAATTTGTTCTTTTAATGTATTGTAGTAAAGTCATGTAAAACTCCTAATTAATACCTCCTTCAATTGTTTAAAAAGGTCTAAGTCCTATAATTTTTGGCTAATTTTTTATTAAAGGTGTATACTCAATTTGATTTTAAATTATAAGTGACATCTACCAAAATTTGTAGAACTAAATTAAGCCAAGACAAATTTAAACAATTTAATTATATAATTTTAAGGAATAATTCCCTGCTATTCGACTATGTTTGCCTGGTATAAAATAAAATTTTTAAATTCAATATTTAGTTTTTAATTGGAATTTTTTGATTTTTTCTTTTTGTTTTTATTATTAAATGCTACCTTCCTAATTATCAACAAAAAAAGAAGTAGTTTCCTATTTTTTTAATGAAGTGGGGGAGGGCTTCCCCTATTTTTTCTCTTTAGAAACAATTTCTTATTTGTTTAATAAGAATTTAAATTAAATATTACTTAGTTTCTTATTTTTTATCTATTTTAATTAGATATTTTTTCTCTTTTCTTTAGTATTGTTGGGGCTTAGTGTTGGGGTGGGGTCTGTAATTTAAAAGAATTTATTAAAAACAAATACATATATATAAATGGAAAATAAAAATTTGTTTTATTAAAGAAATATATTATTATATTAAAAAATATGTAATTTGTTCTTTTAATGTATTGTAGTAAAGTCATGTAAAACTCCTAATTAATACCTCCTTCAATTGTTTAAAAAGGTCTAAGTCCTATAATTTTTGGCTAATTTTTTATTAAAGGTGTATACTCAATTTGATTTTAAATTATAAGTGACATCTACCAAAATTTGTAGAACTAAATTAAGCCAAGACAAATTTAAACAATTTAATTATATAATTTTAAGGAATAATTCCCTGCTATTCGACTATGTTTGCCTGGTATAAAATAAAATTTTTAAATTCAATATTTAGTTTTTAATTGGAATTTTTTGATTTTTTCTTTTTGTTTTTATTATTAAATGCTACGTTTCTAATTATCAACAAAAAAAGAAGTAGTTTCCTATTTTTTTAATGAAGTGGGGGAGGGCTTCCCCTATTTTTTCTCTTTAGAAACAATTTCTTATTTGTTTAATAAGAATTTAAATTAAATATTACTTAGTTTCTTATTTTTTATCTATTTTAATTAGATATTTTTTCTCTTTTCTTTAGTATTGTTGGGGCTTAGTGTTGGGGTGGGGTCTGTAATTTAAAAGAATTTATTAAAAACAAATACATATATATAAATGGAAAATAAAAATTTGTTTTATTAAAGAAATATATTATTATATTAAAAAATATGTAATTTGTTCTTTTAATGTATTGTAGTAAAGTCATGTAAAACTCCTAATTAATACCTCCTTCAATTGTTTAAAAAGGTCTAAGTCCTATAATTTTTGGCTAATTTTTTTATTAAAGGTGTATACTCAATTTGATTTTAAATTATAAGTGACATCTACCAAAATTTGTAGAACTAAATTAAGCCAAGACAAATTTAAACAATTTAATTATATAATTTTAAGGAATAATTCCCTGCTATTCGACTATGTTTGCCTGGTATAAAATAAAATTTTTAAATTCAATATTTAGTTTTTAATTGGAATTTTTTGATTTTTTCTTTTTGTTTTTATTATTAAATGCTACGTTCCTAATTATCAACAAAAAAAGAAGTAGTTTCCTATTTTTTTATTGAAGTGGGGGAGGGCTTCCCCTATTTTTTTTCTTTAGAAACAATTTCTTATTTGTTTAATAAGAATTTAAATTAAATATTACTTAGTTTCTTATTTTTTATCTATTTTAATTAGATATTTTTTCTCTTTTCTTTAGTATTGTTGGGGCTTAGTGTTGGGGTGGGGTCTGTAATTTAAAAGAATTTATTAAAAACAAATACATATATATAAATGGAAAATAAAAATTTGTTTTATTAAAGAAATATATTATTATATTAAAAAATATGTAATTTTGTTCTTTTAATGTATTGTAGTAAAGTCATGTAAAACTCCTAATTAATACCTCCTTCAATTGTTTAAAAAGGTCTAAGTCCTATAATTTTTGGCTAATTTTTTATTAAAGGTGTATACTCAATTTGGTTTTAAATTATAAGTGACATCTACCAAAATTTGTAGAACTAAATTAAGCCAAGACAAATTTAAACAATTTAATTATATAATTTTAAGGAATAATTCCCTACTATTCGACTATGTTTGCCTGGTATAAAATAAAATTTTTAAATTCAATATTTAGTTTTTAATTGGAATTTTTTGATTTTTTCTTTTTGTTTTTATTATTAAATGCTACCTTCCTAATTATCAACAAAAAAAGAAGTAGTTTCCTATTTTTTTAATGAAGTGGGGGAGGGCTTCCCCTATTTTTTCTCTTTAGAAACAATTTCTTATTTGTTTAATAAGAATTTAAATTAAATATTACTTAGTTTCTTATTTTTTATCTATTTTAATTAGATATTTTTTCTCTTTTCTTTAGTATTGTTGGGGCTTAGTGTTGGGGTGGGGTCTGTAATTTAAAAGAATTTATTAAAAACAAATACATATATATAAATAGTATGGCATGATGCTTTAATAGCAAAATGCGAAGCTTTAGGTTTAGGTAGGGTTTTTCTAAAATGGATTGGAGATTTCCTCTCAAATCGCACAATTCGTGTACTTGTGGATGGTTATACATCCAACCAATTTCAAATAAATGCTGGTGTCCCCCAAGGATCTGTTCTATCCCCAACTCTTTTCTTAATATTTATCAATGACTTACTTTCAATAACCTCCAATCCAATTCACAGTTTCGCAGATGACAGCACCCTTGTGGCTTCCTATGAATTTCATAGTCGCTGTAACATTAATCATCAGATTAACACAACAGCAAAAAATTTCATGACTAGTGAGCTAAACAATGATTTAGCAAAAATCCAAAAATGGGGAGAGTGTAACCGTGTTGATTTCAACACAAAAAAGACCCAATGCTGTTTAATCTCGCGGAAAATTGCAATATCTACCCCCAGCTTGTCATTTCAGGGTATACCTTTGCAGCACACAACAGACCTGAACATTCTGGGTATCGGGTTAAACCAAAAATTGACCTGGTCAAACCACATTTATGGTATAGCTAAAGATGCAGCTAAATGTTTAGGTTTTTTGTTTCGCTGTAAAACTTACTTTACTGCACCTGATCTTCTAAAAATCTATAAAACTTACATTAGACCAAAAATGGAGTATAATGCACATATTTGGGCTGGAGCCCCCCAAACCGCACTGGGATATCTCGATAAAGTGCAAAATAGAGCTATCCGTCTTATAAATGATCCCAGTGTTACCTCATCGCTCACTCCACTTAACCATCGGCGAACCGTTTGGTCACTAACTCTGTTTTATAGATACCTCGTAGGGACGAACACCTGTTCCAACGAAATCAAACAATTAATGCCTCCCCTAAAAGTTTTTCAACGTGAAACAAGGAGTGCGACAGATGCTCACCCCTACTCAGTTGAATTAGTGAGATGGCGAAACACGGCTTATGGAAATTCGTTTGTTGTGCGTACATCGCGATTATGGAATCAGTTACCATGTAATGTGTTTCCCAAAGTTGGTAGTTTTTATATGTACGACCCAATAAAGTTTAAGAAGAACATTAACATCCATCTTCATGACTTTCCTTTAAATTAATTCCTTTATCCATCATTATTCAAACTCCTAAATCCTAATCCTAATCCTAATTTCCTTCCCAATCCCGATCCTAAAAACCAAACAATACATTTGTATTTAAGGTCCATACCAAGTTTGGTTTTAAAAAAAGGTGGGTGGTTTTAGTTGGTTAAAGTCCAACACTCCCCAGATGAACCCCGTACAGTGATTCTGGGCGGCTTTCGATGCTTTCCATCAACCTTCGCAAAAAAAAAAAAAAAAAAAAAAAAAAAAAATGGAAAATAAAAATTTGTTTTATTAAAGAAATATATTATTATATTAAAAAATATGTAATTTGTTCTTTTAATGTATTGTAGTAAAGTCATGTAAAACTCCTAATTAATACCTCCTTCAATTGTTTAAAAAGGTCTAAGTCCTATAATTTTTGGCTAATTTTTTATTAAAGGTGTATACTCAATTTGATTTTAAATTATAAGTGACATCTACCAAAATTTGTAGAACTAAATTAAGCCAAGACAAATTTAAACAATTTAATTATATAATTTTAAGGAATAATTCCCTACTATTCGACTATATTTGCCTGGTATAAAATAAAATTTTTAAATTCAATATTTAGTTTTTAATTGGAATTTTTTGATTTTTTCTTTTTGTTTTTATTATTAAATGCTACGTTCCTAATTATCAACAAAAAAAGAAGTAGTTTCCTATTTTTTTAATGAAGTGGGGGAGGGCTTCCCCTATTTTTTCTCTTTAGAAACAATTTCTTATTTGTTTAATAAGAATTTAAATTAAATATTACTTAGTTTCTTATTTTTTATCTATTTTAATTAGATATTTTTTCTCTTTTCTTTAGTATTGTTGGGGCTTAGTGTTGGGGTGGGGTCTGTAATTTAAAAGAATTTATTAAAAACAAATACATATATATAAATGGAAAATAAAAATTTGTTTTATTAAAGAAATATATTATTATATTAAAAAATATGTAATTTGTTCTTTTAATGTATTGTAGTAAAGTCATGTAAAACTCCTAATTAATACCTCCTTCAATTGTTTAAAAAGGTCTAAGTCCTATAATTTTTGGCTAATTTTTTATTAAAGGTGTATACTCAATTTGATTTTAAATTATAAGTGACATCTACCAAAATTTGTAGAACTAAATTAAGCCAAGACAAATTTAAACAATTTAATTATATAATTTTAAGGAATAATTCCCTACTATTCGACTATGTTTGCCTGGTATAAAATAAAATTTTTAAATTCAATATTTAGTTTTTAATTGGAATTTTTTGATTTTTTCTTTTTGTTTTTATTATTAAATGCTACCTTCCTAATTATCAACAAAAAAAGAAGTAGTTTCCTATTTTTTTAATGAAGTGGGGGAGGGCTTCCCCTATTTTTTCTCTTTAGAAACAATTTCTTATTTGTTTAATAAGAATTTAAATTAAATATTACTTAGTTTCTTATTTTTTATCTATTTTAATTAGATATTTTTTCTCTTTTCTTTAGTATTGTTGGGGCTTAGTGTTGGGGTGGGGTCTGTAATTTAAAAAAATTTATTAAAAACAAATACATATATATAAATGGAAAATAAAAATTTGTTTTATTAAAGAAATATATTATTATATTAAAAAATATGTAATTTGTTCTTTTAATGTATTGTAGTAAAGTCATGTAAAACTCCTAATTAATACCTCCTTCAATTGTTTAAAAAGGTCTAAGTCCTATAATTTTTGGCTAATTTTTTATTAAAGGTGTATACTCAATTTGATTTTAAATTATAAGTGACATCTACCAAAATTTGTAGAACTAAATTAAGCCAAGACAAATTTAAACAATTTAATTATATAATTTTAAGGAATAATTGCCTGCTATTCGACTATGTTTGCCTGGTATAAAATAAAATTTTTAAATTCAATATTTAGTTTTTAATTGGAATTTTTTGATTTTTTCTTTTTGTTTTTATTATTAAATGCTACGTTCCTAATTATCAACAAAAAAAGAAGTAGTTTCCTATTTTGTTAATGAAGTGGGGGAGGGCTTCCCCTATTTTTTCTCTTTAGAAACAATTTCTTATTTGTTTAATAAGAATTTAAATTAAATATTACTTAGTTTCTTATTTTTTATCTATTTTAATT